>JANHFM010003824.1:96159-107799 GCA_032468115.1 Grayia smithii
GACGACAGCGGTTGTAGCACACCGAACGGGCGACTCCGAAGGCGAAAGCAAACGACGGGATCTTCTCGGCCCGGATTGGGCCTCGTTATTGCCGGAGGTGCTGCTTCGCGTCTTCCAGCACCTGCCGTTGCTGGACCGCGCGCGGGCCTCGCAGGTCTGCCGCGGCTGGCACCGGGCTTTCCACCTGCCGGAGCTGTGGCGCCGCTTTGAGTTCGAGCTGGGTCAGCCCGGCGCCACAGCCACCCACCCGGAGCTCATCAAGCAGATCCTCAAGCGACACGCCGGGCACCTGCAGTACGTCAGCTTCAAGGTGAGCCCGAGAGACCCAGCTTGGCCGGGCGCCCCGGCTTCTTCTTCCTTGGCCCGGCGGGCCGAGGGATTCAGGTCGCCTGATTGCGAGCCCAAATGTGGGAGGAGGATTCCTTGTCTAGTCTAAAGAAAAGAAGGACCGGGGGGGGGGACATGAGAGCGGTATTCCAATATTTGAGGAGCTGCCACAAAGAAGGGGGGAGGTGTCAATCTATATTCCAAAACACCTGAAGCAAGAAACAATGGATGAAAACTAACCAAGGAGAGAAGCCACCTAGAACGAAGGAGAAATTTCCTAACAGTGAGGACAATTAACCTGTGGAACTGCTTGCCTCCAGAAGCTGTGGGTGCTTCATCGCTGGAGGTTTTTAAGAAGAGACTGGGGCAGCCCCCTTGTCTCAAATGCTGTTGGGTCTCCTGCTCGAGCAGGGAGTTGGACTAGGTCCCTTCCAGCTCTTTGTTATTCTGATGGATCCTGCTGTAATCCTTAGGGATGATGTCCTCTGAAAGCCTATCCTCTCTAACCAATTCAGAGCGGTTTCCACATTTCCCCACTGCGCTCTGTGGATGAATTGTTTTCTCTCTGAATCTCGGAGCTGCCCTGGTTGAATTGCCAGGCCACTGAATTGAACAATACACATCTTCCAAATCCAGTTCAGTCAGAATCGGGGTTGATTTTCAGAGATGGGTGTTCGATGGATACAGAGCCTGAGTTCCGACAGCAGAGGGCAGAAAATGTCAGCAAATGGAAAAGGGGATTTTGCTCACTGGAGGCAATAGATCAGGGGTCCCCAAATTTGGCAGCTTTAAGACTTGTGGACTTCAACTCCCAGAATTCTCCAGCCAGCATAGCTGGAGTTGAAGTCCACAAGTCTTAAAGCTGCCAAGTTTGAAGACCTCTGCAATAGATAGTTGCCCATTGAAAATGGGGTAGCACCCAGAGGTTTTTGCCCTAGATACCAGCCACACACAGGTCTCTTTTTTTCAGTTGGAGTTGGGAACCTGGCTGGCTTTCCCCCCAATTCCCTTCAGCCTTTCTGCAGGTGACGGCACAGGTAGAGAGAGAGGATTGAAGGAGAATTGCAGGAGCTGGACCAAGGTAGTTAGAAGGCAGGTGAAAGAAGTAGCAGAATGGGGAGAAGTGAAAGAAATTACTGGTGGACGAAGAGCGGATGAATTCAATCTTGGTGGAGTAAATGTAAAAACTTGATCACAGACCTGGAGAAGAGACAGGCCATTACTGTGTTTTTATCTTCAGATAAAAACAGGGGATACCTGTTTTTAGGGATGATGCTAACCACAGTACTGAAACTTTAAATTCTTGGGCAGTTGAAGACAGACTGAAATAAAGATGGATTGATAGCAGGTGAAATTGGTGCTCCTGAGGTGTTTCGAAAAATACAATTAGTGACCAGGAGTAAGAATGGTAGTTCTGAGGAGGAATTAACAGATTGAACAAAATGCAAAATAACATGCAGGCAAAAGAAAGACGGGATAGAGGGAACTTCCTAGCAAGCGACAGGCAAAACATGGGAAGAGTGTTCCACAGAGTGTAATTGAGGAGAAAAGAACCAATCAGTGGGACCATGCAACCAGGTTAACCAGGGTTAAAGGCTTTGCCTGTTTAGCCACTCATTCTCATGGTGATGCAGGCATCTGTCAATAAGATTATTATTTGCACAATCTAGTAAGATACATGAAAGGCTTAATGAGGCTGTGACTCGTTAGTTAAAAGCAGAAGTTCACCTGAGATTTACCAAAGTTCAAACCTGGATTTGCAATATTCTGATTTTCAGGAAAGTTGATTTGAAAATCTGGCAAACCTTTCGATTCCAGCTTCTGCCAATCAGGAAGGTTAGTTATGGTGCATTTGGATGGCAGAATAATATCAGGCCTCCAACTCAGATAAATAAAGACCCCCTTGGTAGGGAGAAAATACCTTTGCTAAACCTTTCCACAGCAGAGTATGCCACGCCAACAATATCTTTTCCTAGAAAACCTGATCTAATTAGCCCCTTTTGTTGAGGAAGTCACTCTTCCTTTGGTGGTTAAGGGAGCAGAAGCAGAAAAAATGGCAGCAAGCAAGACAGGACGAGGATTAACACAAATGGCAAAAATAGCTGACAACAATTGAATGTTTTATTAGTCCCACCCACACACTGATCATGTGTGATTACCTTCGGAGTGCTTACACAAACTTTGTGTTAACGGATGTGAAGTGTTGTGCTTGACTAATAATAGTTGTTACAAATCTTTTGACACATCATGGATTATCATTGAACTCAGTGAATTGTGTACATGTCCATTGTTTTATTTGAGTTTATTTAAGTTGCATTTGTATTGATTTTATAATGGATAATATGCTAAAATCTGAAAAATATCTTATTTGCAGGGCTATTTTGACCCTGACATGAAAACATTTTTAATCCAAAAGCTGGAACTTAAAAAAATAAAATGTTCAACGCTGTGATGCTGTTGTGCTGCTCCATGGTTTGGCCACTTCTGGAATAGCGTCCCAGTAGCATCCATCTTGGGGTAGACTAGGGCTAAACATGCTCTCTCATGGGACATTTGGAACAGCTTGCTGAGAAGGGAGCAGAACCACCTCTAAATTCCCTCATGGAATTATAAAACGCTGGCAGACTAGCTGATTGTGAAATTAATCAACTGATAAATTCAGGAGTTCAACCATTTAGTCTGAGATGGATAGGGATGCTTTGAAATTCTGAGGTTTCAACTTGATCCCTCAGTTTTATGGAGAAACACTGAAGCCTACTTGGTCATGTTCTGAGGCACCATGAGAGGGAGGGGGGAGGTTTTGATTGGCTAAGAATGCCCTTTAAAATTTCCCAGAAGCTCCAAGGAAGAGGCTTGAAATCGTGCTGGCAAAATATTTTATCTTTGCAGATTGATTTCAGCAGGATGATCTATATGTAGAAAGAAAATTCCCCAGCCCTGGTTTGTGAGTTGATGCACATGTTTATAATCCAATAAAGATTTGTGTAAGAAAGAATACGGAAGGGAAGGATATGGCAGGAAAGGATAGATTAAAGAAGGATGGGATGGATAGCAAAGAAATAGAATAAGGGAATGGAATTGAATAACATTTTGTTTGGTTATAAGTTATTTTTAAGTTCTAATTGTATCTTAGGCATCTGTATTTGGGTGTTCAGTGGGGTGTGTTAACTACTTTATTTAAAACAAAATGATTACTCAACCTTTTAATTTTTTTATAATCTTAATTATATGTTGTGAGTCATAATTTCAAAAAAGGAACTGATAGAGAGTAGACTAAGAGCACAACAATTATTTTTACATTTATGCTGAACCTGAGGAGGGATGTTGAATATTTGCTCAATGGATATTTCCTCTCGGTGTGAAGGAGTTATTTATTTATTTATTAGTTCGTCAAACATGTACAACAGTGAATTAGTCTCTTGTGTTTTCCAGGACAATAGAGAATCCTGGAGACATGTTTTACCTTATCTAATTCCAATTCCTTGCAGTTTCTATCATGGTGGAGGCTTAAGGAGCTAAAACAACTATAGAGCTGCTCATAAGTCTAGTTTTAAAAAAATGAAAACAGGATGAAGGGCCTCAGAACCTGACACAAAAATGCCATTCCCCTCTCTCTCCCAAAAATATATATTTTCCAGAGGATGGATGCTTCCTTCTAGTCAAACAGGAAGATGTCTTCTGGTGTTTCTTTTCTGGTTGGGGCAGTATAGTTGGTTGTACTAAATTCAGTAATTACATGAGGTCATTCCAGTTGAAGTACATGTATGCCAGATGGCATGTGGAGAAACCACCAGCTGTGAAATTTCTGAGGACAGCCTCGGCAAACACCTAAGAATTTATCTTCTAATACCTTTTAATAGCAGAGGGTTTTTGCAAAACGGTAGTAGTCAGAAGATTGATCTAAAAAGCCAGACAGCTGTTAAAGTTCATAAGCCAGAAAGCAGGCTCTAGGCCAGCATATTAGAGTAGAATTAGACACCTTGGGCCCTAAGGAGGTTGGGTGAAAAATGACAAAAATTCTAAATAGAAAAATGAAGCGCCCTATGGATGGCCAGTCTGTGTCATGAGTTTTCCAGGAAGGTTTTGGACAGAAAGAGGAAGGAATCATTTGTATTCCACGTGAAAAGGTGAGTTTAGTTTGTGAATGGGATCTAATGATAGACCCCAGTCAGCTTCTTAGGTAGTTTCCACCTGAGAAGAAAGGGGTTAAGGCCACCCAAAAAAACCCAACCCTTCCTGGTAGTAATGTTGAAGAGATTAAATATGAAGGTTCTGATGGAGGCATCTCGGGTTTATGAGAAACATTTTGAGAACTATTTGAGTAGATTCCAGATAGCGAACCAGTGAATAGCAGCATTATTTGACAGGATTCCACCTCAGACACATATGTGGAGATGAAATATACTTTTCCCCACTCTAATCAGGTCTGAGAATATGGCTTCAAGACATGTTAGGCCTCTAACCCATTCTCCTATCTTTATGCTCTATTGTTTCGTCAGCTTGATAGTCTAGTGATATGTAAATCTCCTGTTTGGAAGCTAGGTGGATCCAAGCATGGGACTGAAAGTGTGAGAACAGATTTGGAATGATTGATAGGAAGGTTGTTGCATTTTGGATAACTGGAATTTCCAGATCTAGTAAGAAATCAAGATCTGGTTGCATTTTGAATTAACTCCTGAAATGTTCTGATACCCTGATATATGGGTAAATTTCCAGCTAAAGAAGGAAAGCTCCCAAATGCCCTATTAGAGTTTTCAAACCTAGCAAATTGCAAGTTGGTCTTATGAGCCTTTTCTTCCTGTAGCCCTGTAGCCTCAAACTACGGCCCACAGGCCACATACAGGCTGCTGAGACCATTAATCCAGCCCACGCAGGACTACAAGGCTGCCCTGCCCACATCAACCCACCCTTTGGCCAAGCGCAGGAGTTAACCTTTGTGAGCCTCACGGGCTGGAACTGAAAGGTAAAGCCAACATTTTTGACCTGCAGAATGCTTCTGATGGCAGGGGAGGTGAAAAACACCTCCCCCACCAGATGCCCTGGCCTCCCCTGACTCCAGTAGCACTCTGCAGGCCAAAACCTGGGCACAGGGAGGCCGCATGCCCCATTTTTCACCTCTCCCGCCTCCAGAAGATATAGAGAGACAGACAGACAGAAAGATAGACAGAGAGAGAAAGAGAGAGAGGGAGGGAGGGAAAGACAGAGACAAGACAGAGAGGGAAAGACAGAGAGACAGAGAGAGAAAGAGAGATACAGAGAGAGAGAGGTACAGAGAGACTTGTTGATTGTAAGCTCCTTGGGGTTGAGAAGAATTGCTGCAAAACTCAGTTTCTTGAAATGGACCACTAGACTCCTAAACAACTGGAAAAACAATCTAGTAAAAAGAAAAGTCAACCAAAAGAGCAACATGCAAACAAAAGCAAATAAAACACCCCCAGAAGCAAAACAAATTAAAGTTTAATTTGGACTGCTAAATTGGCCATGCCCACCTGGTCACATGACCTCCTAGCCATGTCTACCCACCCAGTCCACACACCCCCAACAGTCTCTGGGACTGTGAATTGGTCACCTGTTTAAAAAGTTTGAGGACCCCTGCTGTAGCCACACAACCTGGACCAGGATGAGATTCCAGAAGGCAAGAGCTCCTGAGATGGTTGGATCTGCTTTCCCACCTTTGATTTTGGTGTAGACAATCCTGAGTTGTTTTATGTTTTAATTTAACTAATGACCTGCTGATATGAAAGAAGAGCGACAGGGATGAATGTGTAAACTTGGTGAAGGTTAATGCCCATTGAGGCGAGCACTGAGTGGAAGGAAGAGGACAGATTTTCTTCCTAGGCAATTGCTTGCTGAGTGAAAACTGTTGGTGCCCCAGTCTGATGGATGATCATCCATCAGGCTTAGACAGTGCTCACATGCAAAACACAACCTTTAAAATGTCTGAAGTTTCTGAGTGAGGGAAAACCCTGAAACCCAAGGATCTTGCAGATCCAACCAAAAAAAAAAAAAAGCAGTACAGAAGTTCAATCCTACTCTGCATGAAGATATAGAAAAGAGTCAGGGAGAGGTCTGTAGAGATTCTCAGTCATCCAGGTCATCCTTCTATCTCCCACTATCCTGTCAGAGCTGAAGAAGCTTCTTGGATGAGAAGCAAAATGTCTTCAAAGAAAAAACAAGAAAGTCCAGTTGCCTCCTGAAAATAAGATCAAGCGAGCAGTCCTTGATGCTCTCTGAGCTTGCTTGTTTTCATTACCCAAACTAGGTAACATCATCAGTGCTAAACTAGCACAGTGACTTAGCACTGATGATGTTGCCTAGTTTGGGTAATGAAATGTCTGCAAGAAAACAAGCAAGCTCAGGGAGCACCAAGGACCCCTCATTTTAACCCTGAGCTACAAACATTCCCCTTTATTAAAAAGATAAAGTGCTGGGATGTGTGTTTTCTACTTCCCTAGCAATAGAGACATTTCTCCATTTGTGTCAAATGAATGCCTATCGGTTTTATCTATGTTTTTTGTTCTTCGATAAGTGTGCTCTTTTTTTGGAGAACATAACTGTCTTTCACATTGAAGTTCAACTCAGGATTGCCTTAGGGAATTAAAGTTGTTCACTGAGCTTTCAGAACACACACAAACACACAAAAATCATAGCTCGCCAATGTAACACTGAATAACCGAAGAAGGCAAGGCAAAGGAAAGATAAGAGACACAATCTTGATTAATGATTTATGACAAGAGTATGAACCAAGTTCCTGTTTTGTTTCCCATAGAGCTGGTTGTTGTCCTGTACAACAAGTAACATTTTGACCTGAAAGCATTGATAGCCAGCTCCACATTTAGTTCTTGAGAGCTCAATATGTGAGTTCTATTATTAATGCTTTCTTGTGAATTATTCACCATGCACATGGGTACACACATAATACCACAATTCAGAGAGGACTTGGCATACCTACGAACGGACATGGTTGGAAAACAAAGCAAAATACAGCATAATGGAGAACGCCTGCTTGGAGTGAGTTACTGCCTGGAAGGATGGCTGCAAGGATGGTGCTTTTTTGTTTGTTTGCTTGTTATAAACAGGAAGACAATCTGGCATTTTGTTGCAGATTCTGTTCCTGGTGATAAGTAATTCAACATCCTTTGTCCGAATGTTTCACATTCAATATGACGAGGCACATGAATTAACAACCGTTCGTCCCAGCACCAAAAATAAGAGCGCACACGCTCGCTTCATTTGTGTGCATGTGGCCTTCTGCACTTGTGCTTTGCACACCCGGCTTAAAAAATTTGGCACCCGGCTTAAAAAACAGCTACTGGTTCACCCAAACCAGTAGCAGCCCACCACTGAGTATGACCTAAAATGGGGTTTTTCTCATCCAGTGGCTCATAGCAGGAACAACATCAGCATTATTCTTTTTAGTATATTTTTGGAGTTGAAATACTTTTCAGTCAACAGCAAAGTACAAGTAATCCTCGATTTACAACAGTTCATGTAGTGACCATTCAAAGTGAATGAATGAATGAAAAAAGCGACTTGTGACCGTTTTTCACACTTATGACCATTGCAGCATCCTCGTGACTACGTGATCAAAAATTAGTTGTTTGGAAACTGACTTGTATTCATGATGGTTGCAGTGTCTCGGGGTCACGTGATCCCCTTTTGTGACTTCTGAGAAGCAAAGTCAATGGGGTAGCCAGATTAATTTAACAACTGTGTCACTAACCTAACAGCTGCAGTGATTCGAATTAACAACTGTGGCAAGAAAGGATGTAAAATGGGGCAAATTCACTTAACAAAGGTCTCATTTAGCAACCAAAATGTTGCGCTCAATTGTGGTCGTAAATCGAGGATTACATGTATATAGTGTTTGAAGGGACTGTTTACCCACTGATTCCTATTGGGGTTTATTTTTCTTCAGGTGGATAGCAGCAAGGAATCGGCTGAGGCTGCCTGTGATATCTTATCCCAGCTTGTGAATTGTTCTTTAAAGACCCTCGGACTGATTTCCACTGCTCGACCGAGTTTCATGGATTTACCAAAGGTACTGAGCAGATTTTTAATCCAGTGTGGTTGGTTACCAGCAAGTCTGGAACAAATTGTGGCCATATTGTCATGATCAAGCTTTCTCTCCCAGGCACACAGAGAAGGAGGGAGAGCCATGTTAGTCCACGGTGGCAAAAAAATAAAAACATTAGAAGATGTCTGGTAGTCCCTTTTCCAACTAACACACATCCTTCATTTCATATCGAAAGTCAGTGCTATCAGTTCCAACAGAAGCTCTGACTCCGCCATTGCTAGTGAAACTTAAAAAGAAACCATTCAAATCTCGCCAGAACAAAACTTGAGAATGCAACAAATCTGTTCGTCTTGAAGATTGGATTTATAACCTGCCCTTTTTATTTAAAAAAAATGGTCCCTCAAGGCAGTTTATAATAAAAAAAAAAGACAAAATGAATACAATTCAAATGGAAACCCCCAAATAAAACCACTTGTTAATGAACCGTCAAGGCCTGTGAAAAGATGTTGAGTTTCTAACTACCTTCTAAACACAGTGAAAGGAAGAGACAGACATGCGATTTGAAATCTGGAAGCCATGCAGGAAAAGGCTGTTTTCCATTTACCTGGGAGTTGAGCTCCAGGCTGCAGTGGCATTTTCAGAAGGGTGTTGCCTGCCAAGCAGGGTTATTGTGTGGGATCACAACAGGAGGGGCAGTCTCACTCTGAGCCGTTTAGGGCCTTTAAGGTCAATACCAAAACCAAATTGTGTTCAAGAGACATTTTTAGATCTTTCAGTACAATTAGTCCTCGACTTACGACCACAATGGACCCTCAAAATTCTGTTGCTGAGTGAGACATTTGTCAAATGGCTTTTGCCCCATTTTACGACCTTTACGGCCACAATTGTTGAATGAATCACTGCAGTTGTTAGGTTAATAACACAATTGTTAAATAAATCTGGCTTTTCCATTGATTTTGCTTGTCAGCAGGTGTTCACGTGACCCCAGGACACTACAATCATCATAAATACATGCCATTTGCCCAGCATCTGAATTTTGATCCCAGACCATGGAGATGCTGCAACAGTCATAAGTGTGAAAAACGGTCATAAGTCACCTTTTCCAGTGCCGTTGTAACTTTGAATGGTCACTAAACAAACTGTTGTAAGTCGAGGACTACCTGTACAGTCAGAGAATAGCCAGGTTGCAGCATTTTTCTGATCCTTTTCAACTAAAGAGCACTGCAGCAGTCAACAGAGGTTGTAACTAAGGCCTGCAAAACTATTGCTCAGAAACGATCAAGTGGGCAATGCCATAAGTGGTGCCCATCCTCACCACTGCTGCCACCCGATAATGCTGTGCCAGCTGGGAATCCTCCTCCTCCTGAGGAGGTCAGCCCCATCCAGGAAGCTTCCCCTTCGTCCCACGTCTCTCCTTCTCCGCAGCACTTCTGTTTGTCTGGATTTAATTTCAATGAATTCTCCCTTATCCAACCCATTATTAAAATAATTGGGCAGGGCTCCCTTGAAGTTGGAAGGTGGGGAGTGAAGTCTGCCTCCTCTTCCCAAGCTCTGGATGGTTTCACATGGATGTCAGCTGGCAGAAGAGGCCAGCTCTGAGCTACAGCCTAGATACAGAACCATGGTTTCATGGCACCACCTTCTGGGCACACCCTGACTGGACATCCTGGTGCTGCTGCAAAAAAATCCATCCTGGCCTGCTCCTTTCAGCAAGAGCCCACAATCTGCCCTCTTGGCATCTACCAAGACAACCCTCCTGCATCTGGCTTCTGGGATGGGTGACCAGGATGGTCTCATTTATTCTGCCCCAGGATAATTTCACATCCCTTTTTTCCCCCTTTACAGACTACACTGGATTTTAGTTCCTAGTAGGTGTAGGTCTGGTCTGGCTCCCCATGGCAGCCCCACTCTTCTGAATAGGCCATCTGTTGAAGTCTGGCCAAAAAGGTTGAGACCAGGGTCTCTCGTGTCACAAGATAGGTATCTATAGATTTAATCCAGTGTAATGAACAGAGGGTTGGAAGAGAAATTGGGCCCCTGTCCTGCCAGGGACAAAAGGACATTCTCTTTTCTGTTACTGCATCCTGTTTGCCTTACTGTTTGCCCAGGGAATTCTCCTTTGCCTAAAATCTTTTCTTAACATGTTTGTCGTTTGTGTCTTGGTTCCTTGGTTTCCAACAAATTGAAAGCTTAAAACTGTGCACTCAAAACACTCAGAACCAGAGTTATTCTGAAAGAGGTATTGCTCAATAAAATACATTTTTAAATTCGCTACCCTGTTTTCCCCCAAAATAAGACATCCCCTGATAATAAGCCCACTAGGCTTTTGAGCGCATGGCAATAAGGCCAAGCACTTATTTCAGGGTTCAAAAAAATATAAGATGGGGTCTTATTTTCGGGGAAACATGATATCTAAAAAGTTACCAAAGCATTTTCTGTGTTGTTATTGAAGTCTCCTGACTTCAATATAAATATTCCTAAATAGAATTGGATTTTTTTGGTTCAAAAAAATTTTTTTTTAACAAAAGCATATAATACAAAAATGTACAGAAAGATGAAGGTAAAATAGGGGAGGAAAGGGGGAAGTGACAGAAATGTAGTGTAGAGGGGGTAAAGGAAAAAAATAGCATATTGAGTTCTGACTCCTTTTGCTGCAGTAGAATAGGATAATAATATGAAGCCTGAACTTCTTACTTTTATATAAATACTATTTTATATACTAGCCATTTTTATAACACCATACCAATCTAATTAGCAAACCCAGATTTTTTTTGTCATTCACAAGATAATATATTGAGAAGCTGAAAAATACGTCGGTACTTCAAGTTTTTTGGAATTTGCTGTTATTTTCTGTGGATAAACTTCATTTTAGAATGGGATTATTAAATTCCATTTCTTGATTTCAATGTTTTCTCTTTTTTTACAGTCACACTTCGTTTCAGCCCTAACTGTGGTGTTTGTAAACTCGAAATCCCTTTCTTCACTCAAGATAGACGATACGCCAGTAGATGATCCATCTCTCAAGGTGTTGGTGGCTAACAACAGTGATACCCTAAAACTCTTAAAAATGAGTAGTTGTCCCCATGTTTCTCCAGCAGGTAAGTTTGTTTTGGGAATATTTTTTTGTACGATGAATATTTTGAATTAGCATTTATACCCAACATATCGGAAATTTCCAAAAATTTAGGATGATCTGCACAAGTTTGTTGTTGGGGAAAAAACTCAGCCTTCCATCCTTTCGAGGTAGGTAAACTGAGGACCCAGATTGTTGAGGGCAATAAGCTGACTTTGTAAAA
>JANHFM010003825.1:6802-22530 GCA_032468115.1 Grayia smithii
CACGTTGGAGAAGAGACGTTGGTCTTACCTGAACGTTCGTTCTCTACGTGCTGCGAGAGAGTCCGTCCCTCCCTGTTTTTTCAGTTGGTTGATTTGTTCAGAGGTTGTAGAAGGGGTTTTTTGGTTCCCTTTCGTTTTCTATTCCTTCTATCTGTTTTTCTCTCATCTATTACATCGTTAATTAAAGTGGAATACAACGGAAGGAGGAGGAGTATTTCAAGAAAATTAACCCAGTCTCCAGCCAATCAGAGTGCACATAACCCACTGCTAGGACTCTCTCGCAGCACGTAGAGAACGAACGTTCAGGTAAGACCAACGTCTCTTTCCCTTCCTTTCAGTGTCGTTTTTTTTCCGGCCAAAATATATTATTTTTCCTTTTCCCTTTTTCTCTTCGTCTTGGATTGCATTGAATCATTTGGCGACTGCTCCTTTATAAATTCACATGCTGGCTATGCCAACCTGCTGGCAGAGCTGCCGCTACGCCACCAGCCATTAATTTGCCCTTCTGCGGGCTTTGGCAAGTGCCCACACCACCAATGAGGCTCCTAGCATTATCGCAGCGCTGCAATTTCCTTCGGAGGATGGTCCCTTCTCTGGACCATCTCTCCTGGGGCTCCCTGAGTGCTACAATGCTAATAAGCTGTAGCACGGCCCTTTCAAGTGCCGCGGAGTCTCACAAGCCGCTTGGCAGCCGTTTTAGAGTTTTTTCCGGCTGCGCAGCTGCAGGGGGGAGGGCTTTGCTCCCAAGGACAGTTCATTGCTACAACGAATTCCAGGACGGAGCAGCTGCCCCTAGGACTTCTGGAGGCTGTGATCGAGTCCTCCTAAATTTCCCCTCCTAGGAGTTGCCTCGAGAATTCTGCTGGCTGGCTGGCTAGTGAGCTTTGATTGGATATTGGTGCTGTCTGGATCCTAGGTTTTACCTAGGCAAGCCGCCCTACCCAACAAGAGGTTCTTTTGTGCATGTGTGCTGGCGAGTCCAGTTAATTCAGGCACGGCCGCCACTGACCTGCATTCCTTCATCTGCTCCATGTGGCTGTTGAATCCTGCCTCCATTTTGGAACTGTGAGTAGTAGCTTTTACGAAATAGCGGATCAATCCTGGACAGGGAGGTGGCAGGGACCTCTAGTGGCAGGAAAAGTACTTGCAAGTCCCACAAGGAAAGCAAAAGTAAACAGGCCTTTAAAGCAGAGCTTAAGGATTTACAAAGGAGGCAGAAAGCCCTTGAAAAGCAGGTTTCCAGGGCGGAGTAGCAATTACAATTTCCCCTGTCCAAATGTCCATTTTGGGGGTCTGGGTATTGCCAATCCCGGGGGCATAAATGACTCACTACCCACGCCTCCCATCAAAGACTTGTCTCTCTTCATGGACAAGTGGACCTTGACAACATTGGACACCTGGGTCCTAAACTCAGTGCAATTCGGACTTCCCTTAGAATTCCTCTCTCGTCCTCCAAACCACTTCGTACAATGTCCTGTTCCCCACAGTGCCAGCTGGTGTCTACTTATGGATCAAGCCATCCAACACTTCTTGGACATTCAAGCCATAGAGGAAGTTCCAAAATACCAATGGGGACAGGGTTATTACTCAATTCTCTTTGTTGTGCCGAAGTGATCGGGGGTGTGTGTGAGAGCAGTACTCGACCCAAAAAGTCTCAATGCCCATCTTGTCTACAAAGGATTCGAGATGAGCTCCCTGGCATCAATCTTGCAGAAGATTCGGCCCGGAGACTTCCCGGCATCCATAGACCTCATGGAGCTTAACTCCACATTTCTATTCTGCCACCTCACTGGAAATACCTAAGGCTATGCTACACAGGCAAATGTCTGCAATATCGGGCCATGCCATTCGGGCTAACCTTGGCTCCCAGGTACTTTACCAAGATTCTGGCAGCCATCAAAGCCCATACGCGGCAGAAACCAGTGAGGATTCAGGCGTACCTGAATGATATTCTCATACAGGCCTCCTCCCTGGACAGGGCAAAGGAGGATCTCAATATCACCATTCAGACTTTAAACGACCATGGCTTTCTGATCAATTTCAAAAAAAGTCAATTGGAACCGGTGACAAGAATTATCCATCTGGGGGCCATTATCGACTCCTCAGCAGGGGAGGTTTTCTTCTCGATGGAATGGAGGGAAGGTATCAGGGACCTGGTATCTCAGATATTGCAAAACCCCAAGGTATCACTGGCCACCCTGTCCAAGTTATTGGGAAAGATGGTATCTTGCATTCAGATAGTCCCTTGGGCCAGGCTTCATGCTCGCCATCTGCAATGGTTCCTGCTTTCATTCCAACAAGCTCAAACTTCACACTCACCTCCAGTGGTGGTCCTCAAAGGCCCTCAACAAGGGGACCATTTTCAAAGACCACCAAAGACTCATCCTCACCACAGATGCCAGCATGTTCAGTTGGGGGACTCATCTCAACTCACAGACAATACAGGACCGCTGGTCATTGAGCGACCTGGCCTTCCCCATCAATTGGCTGGAGTTGAAGGCGATTCGTCTAGCCCTGCAGCACTTTCAACTGTCCCTGCAAGGACATCATGTGCTTGTGCTCACAGACATTGTGGCTGCAAAGGCCATGTCAACCGTCAAGGGGGGACCCGCTCCAAGCGCCTTATGGAGGAAGCCCTTTGATTGGGGTGGTGGGCTGAGAAGCACATTCTCTCCCTCTGAGCAGAGCACATTGCAGGAACATCAAACATACAGGCAGACATCCTAAGCCAGACAACTGTGGACAATGCCAAATGGCAATTTCACCCGGACATATTCTGAGAGATCTGCAACAGTTTCAGGACTCCAAACATAGACCTGTTCGTTTCCTGCCAGAACACACAGCTCCCTCGATACTTCACGAAGTTTCTGACACCAAGGTGGAGGGAACCAATGCTCTTCATTGCATGTGGCCGCACGGCTTCCTATAGGCCTTCCCTCCTCTTCCCCTCATCCCGGGGTTGATTTGGAAGATCATCTCCGAACAAGCAGAAGTGATCCTGGTGGCTCCTCATTGGCCACACCATCCCTGGTTTGCCAATCTTGTCAATCTATCAATGTTCCCGCCTTGGAGGATCCCTCCCGAGAAGATATTTGTTCGCTAGGGGGTCCTATTACATCCGGAGCCTCAGTGGCTCCACTTGACCGCCTGGCACTTGAAGGGGCCCTCCTGAGGAAAGACAACTATTCAGACTGAGTCATCGGTACCATCCAGGCAACCCGGAGACAGTCCACCATTCGAATTTATAATTCCACCTGGATGACTTTCACCAGATGGTGCGCCAAGAAACACATTAACCTGGTCTCAGCCTCGAGTCTCAGGTGCTCGAGTTCCTGCAGGAGGACCTGGATCAAGGTTTGGCAGCCAGCACCATCAAGCGGCCATTTCCACAGTTTTGTCAGGTAACACGGGCACGCCGCTCACACCGCACCCAGTCATTCTCAAATTCCTATGAGGTGTGTCCAACCTGCGCCCACCGACTGCACAGATATCCCACCTGGGATTTACCCAAGGTCCTGAGAGCCCTTACGGAGGCCCCCTTTCAGCTTCTAAGGGAGGTCACCCTTAGATATCTCACCCTTAAGTTGGCATTCCTGGTGGCAATAATGTCCACCAGACGCATTTCCGAGGTGGCAGCCTTCTCGATCAGAGAGGACCTCTGTGTATTTCATTCTGAGAAGGTGGTTTTGAGTTTAGACCCTTCATTTATTCCTAAGATTAATTCCTGGTTCCACAGCGCGTAGGAAGTGGTGCTACCAAATTTCTGTCCCAAGCCATCTCATGCATTAGAGCGGAAACAGCATATATTGGATGTCAGGAGGGCCCTCAGGATCTATATCAAACGCACAGTCTATCAGATGATTGGAGGCTCTATTTGTTTCATTCCAGCCCCACTCATTAGGTGCTAAAGCCTCATCTTCGACCATTGGGCATTGGATCAGAGCATGCATTGCCTCGGCCTATCAGGCTCAGGCTTTGCCAGTGCCCAGGCACATCACAGCACACTTCACCAGGAGTGCATCAACTGCCGCAGCCTGGGCCACACAGGCCTCCCTTGAGGAGGTCTGCAGGGCGGCTACCTGGACCACTCATTCACGTTTCATCAGGCATTATAAACTCGATGTCTTTGCCTTGGCAGAGGTGTCTTTTGGGAGGAGGGATCTGCAACAGGTACTTCAATCGGGGTCGCTCCAGGGCCCTTGTCTTCCCGCCCTTAGGACTGCCAAGCTTTGGTATGTCCCACTTCTGGATGATGTCATCACCTCTTCTGGAGAATGGATGTTGGTCCTACCTGAACGACTGTTCTCAAAGTAGTGATGACATCGTCCAGTCCCGCTCTTCTTCTCGAGGTCCTGGAGCTAGCACGGCTTAATCTTGTTGAAGTCTCTATTTCAGGAGAGGACGTTTCTCTTACGGACCTTTCTTTGATGAAACTGGGCCTCAGAGGGAGAACTAAGGGGCATGGCTGAAAAAATATGCCTCAGTCATTATGCAGATCCGACTGGAACAACCCACTTCTGGACGATGTCATCACCTCCTCTGGAGAACAACAGAAGACTAACCGAAAACTCTTTGAGGTTCATTTATAAAAAGAATTTTAAAAAAGCACAACAAAAAAGATCATGGTCTTTGAGAAATTGCTCATTATTGTCAGATAGTATGTGGACAGCAGACTGTATCTATCCTGTTATAATGGTTTATCTATCCTGTTATAATGGTTGTTTTGTAAAGTAACGGTAAAGGTTTTCCATATCCAGTCAGTTCTGACTCTAGGGAGTGGTGCTCATCTGTTTCTTAGTTGAGGGAGCCAGTGTTGCCCGAAGACATTTCCGTGGTCATGTGGCCAGCATGACTATACACCAAGGCACTGTTACGTTACCTGCCCTTCGAAATTGTATATTTTTTTCTATTCACATTTGCATGCTTTCAAACTGCTAGGTGGGCAGGAGCTGGAGCAAGTAACAGAAGCTCCCCTCATTGCAGGGTGCTTGGGTCTCGAACCTTCAGCTTTCCAGCTGAAAAGCTCAGCATCTTTAACCAGAGAGCCATCATTTGTGTGAAAATGTATAAACATTTTTGCAACATGCATATAGACTTAATTATACTTAATTTTTCCTCATGAAAGGTGCAAATCCTCTTTTGGATTTTTTTTGTTCCATTCTGTTTCCAAATAAAGTATGAATGGCATTGTTTTTATGTAATTAACTAATAAAGATAGACATTGTTCAAAAGTGTGCTTCCCCCTCCTGTTTCAATATTTAGCAAGAGAATTAAAACATCCTTAATAAAAACAGCTGGGGAAAAAAATGAAAAGTGTCAATATTTGTACTGATATTGCCAGTCCATGATTGATAATGTTACAGCAATTTATTTATCCACCACTTTCAAAACGTCTTCCAAGAATCTTCATCCGTTCAACCCCCACAGGAAATACAGAGCTCAGCAATACTCATTTCATGCCAACCGAGAACTTTTCCCCTTTGATAAACAAGTAGCAGCTGTTCATTCTGTCCCCTAAACACTCTCTAGAACAATATAAAAACATAAATAGGTATAATCCACCTGTGCAAACCTTGTCAAAGTGGATGAAAGTTCCTAGATAACAATGTCAGCCACATAGATTCCAAAATAGATTCATAAGTAAAACATTACTGGGGGAAAAATGCAAAATATATCCTCAGATAATAACTTTCTGCCACAAAACAAAAACACTATCTATAAACAAAATTAGAATAATGTTTAGAAAAATAACAACTGTGAAATAACACATCCTGCAGCTGAAAGGACAGTTACAATAAATATCTTTGCAACATGCCAGAAGAAGAGCAAAGACAGCTGGATCACATGTAAGTCTATCTAGCCCAATATTTTGTTCCCACGGTTGCCAAGTAGATGTCTCTGGAAAGAACACAAGCATAACATGAGTGCAGGGACATCTTTCTACACTTTCCCCCAACAATTGGCACCAAGTGGTACATCGCCTCCATTTCTGGAAGGCAAGATACAGACATTAAAACTAGCAACTATCAGTATCTTATCTTCCATGAATATTTCTATCACTATACTTTGTAATTGTAAATAGATACAATAGTCATTTTTTTCCGTGGGACTCTGGCATACATTAAAAATGAAATTCTGTCGCCTGCTTTCTGTATGGAACAAAATTGTGGCTGAAGCTGGATGTTCTGCTTCGGATACCACAAAGTTTTCTCCCAGAAGGTAGCAAGGAATGTCACTATTTCTAACTTATCTTGATCACTTCTCCATATTTATCCTGAATTTCTGAGGTTTCAGTGAAGAATTCGGTTTCTTTGGACAGTACTTGTTTATTCTGTGGTATGATTAAGCTCCTTATTCTTTTTTCTCCAAAGGGACCTTAATTTCACGTTTTCTGTCATAGTCTAGTCTTGATTCCTTATGTTTAACATTTAGCCCCCTTCTGCATTATATTGTTTTTGAAGAAAAGTTTCTGAGTCATGGTAATGGAACACTATGGGGTATTGCAAGTGGTTATATAGTAAATGGAGTTGCTTTTTCTGGTAAATCAAAGCCAGGTCACATCCAACCTGTTTATAAATGGGAGTTTGATTTGTTACTTCACTTGTTACCCCTTAATATTGAACTGCAATTAACAGAACAACATTTATATCTCTTCAATTCCAATTGTTTGTCCCTAACTACATAATTTATTAACAAAATAAATAGCAGTAGCTGCAATAAAAATGTATTCTGTTGGAAGAACCAAGAAAAGATCACATGATCTAAATTGGGGAAAAAAACTGGTTATGTGTAGGAACTGCCTTAAATGGACATAAACCACTGATTTTTCTAATCTAGCATTTCTCATCACTCATTTTGGATGGAAAAACTTCCAGCTATGATTCCCAGTATATTTTTAACGGAAATTCATACTCTTTTACTGTACCTTAAGAAAGGGATCAATAACTTTTCAGGAAGAAGGCATCATTGTACAATTTTGTGCAGTGTTGTGAGTGCCAAAAATAAAAAATAAATATTAAAATTTAAGAAAATCAAAATGAAATACAAGTTTTGCAAATGTAATATTTTGATATAATGAAGCTTTTTTCCTACTCCATCCCTCAGAACTTTAGATTTTTCTAGATTTAAGTTTTTTCAATTCCTAAAGTTTCTCTTGAATAGCAATTTTATATATGTTTAAATCAGTTACTATTATGTCAATGACATATTAGTTCAGATATTCATTTATGTAATTTCCAGGTGACTTATAGATGGCAATCATTGTCAAATCTAATTAATACTGCATAGAGCTAAAATATATAACTACTCATTAATGTGACCATATTAATCTGCAAATCAAGAAAAAGTCCATGCTACGTCATTAAACCATAACATCTGTGAAGACAGCTTTCACTTTGAAGAAAAAGCATTTTACTTACTTGGTAAAACACAGGTTTATAATTAGTTGAGAAATTTTGCAAGAGGTCATCACCAGTATAATCTATAGGAAGGTTTTCCACACAAAGGCACTTTGAATGTATGAGTTCTGGAGTTATTTGATTAGCATCCATCCACTGCGCAAAAAGCACATTTTCACCTAATGGCTTGCCAAGAAGGTCCAACCTAGCCTTTGCTGCAGAATCCTTTTTCATGTATTCCACGAAACCATAGCCCTTGGAATAGCCCGTGACTTCACTGTATACTAAGAAGTGTCTCTCAACATTCCCATAAAGTCGCACTAGCTCTTCAAACTCTTGCAACGTATAGAAAGGGGGCAAATTGGTAATGCAGAGCAGGGCATCGGTTGGCTGAAGCTGCAGTGATATTTCTTTTCCTCGGAGGGAATGTTGGTGAAATAGCCGTATTGCACTCTGAGCTTGCTCCCCATTCAACAGAGTAACAAAAGCTGAAAGACAGAGCAAATCAGACAAAACTTTTATGTAAACTCCATCACTGGGTTAGGTAGGTTTTAAGCTCTTGGGAACTATCAAGCCTTGTGATTTCTAAGCTTAAGGTGTCTTGAAACTGATATTATTTCACAGCCCTTTCACACAAAAAAACCATTTTCCTTATTCCCCATTTCAGCAATTATGATTTAAGAAAGGTTATTTTCTTGGTTTTTTTACCCTCAACTGTGCTATCACAACTCTTTTGTTTGCTCCTAGACTAAAAAAACCCCAATAATTTCTTAAAGGTTAGATGACTAACTTTTGTGAAACTCCAATAGATGTCGAAGGCATAACATATAACTTTGTCATAGTATTTTTCTTAATTTAAAATCAATATTACAAATTCACGGTATTAGCCATTTTCTTTCTCTAAAGAGTGGAAACTTGGCTCAGATGGATCCCCTCCATGGAGCTTTTTCAGGATTTGCTACTCTTCCCATCATTTCCTGGGGATCCACCAGAAGATCAAGAGGTGGAACCATCTCGAGATCAAATTCATGGGATGTATACATGGGATGGGGCGTGGGGCACAGTAGGGAAGAAGGAAAGAAAATATTTTTATATGACTGTTGCATTGGCCCAAAACGTACAATTTGCAGTTTTATGACATAACATTTTACAATCAAAGTATAAAACAATGCTGATTTTTAAACTAAAATTATATTCTTATGTTTTAATACTGTCAGGCAAATTCTGGGAATAAACCAAATTCTAGCTTAGTTCATTCTAATTCATTCTCTTCAGGTATACATTCCTCCTTATTACGTTTGGTTAAAAACTGGCATGATGTCATTGGAAGGTAAAAGTGTTTCCTGGCACATATAACCTTTTAAAGTTATTGCCCACATATCATATTTCGATAAGACTTTTCCTGAAATTCAATTCCAGAAAGCTCTGGTTTCAGGATTATTGTTTAAAACCAAAAACATATTTTATTCCTGCATGCCTATTAATCATCTGTTTCTACTGAACACTAAAACTCAAGTGGAAGCAAAATAGAATGGTAAGGCAATACCACTGAGAATCAGGAATGTTAACATCTTCTTTCAAGCCTGAATAATCAAAGGTTATACTATCCTCTAGTCTACTCAAGAAGTTTACTAAATAAAATATAAATGGAAGTCTCATAGAGGAACTGGTTACAATGAAAGGCAAGTTTCTTATATCAGAGCTGTGCAACTGAACCCTCCAAGTCCTTTCAGAGTTATAGCTAAAATGACTTCTGAATATAGCATAAGAACATTTAAAAAATGTAGGAATTCTTTTAATAAAGGCTCATAACAGTTATGTGGGCACATCCATAATTTTTTTGACAGCAATACACAATTCATTCAACTTCCTAGTCTAGATTACTACCTTTGAATTCTGGAGGTCTTCTAAATTCTAATCAAATCTTAATGTTTTAAGAACAGCCAACAAGCAATAACATTACTATGACTTAATTTATTTTTTTTAATCCTATTCGCATTCTTGTTGGAATTCACTCCCAATATGTCAATCAAAGACCAAACACAGTCCTCATCCTGGAAAACATTTTTTTTCTTCCATTTAATCATGTCTAATTTTCGGAGACTATCTGGACAAGTCTCTACAGTTTTCTTGGCAAGCTTTTTCAGAAGTAGCTTGCCGTTGCCTCCTTCATACGCCTGAGAGAAAGTGACTGACCCAAGGTCAGTCTTTGTGCCTAAAGCGGAACTCAAACTCAAAGTCTCTTGGCTTCTAGCATGATGTCTTAACCACTATACCATTTATGTATAATCCTGATTTATTTGATTTAAAGATAAACTCTACCTTATGGAAATACAATGGGAAAGAAGAATCACTCCAAATCAGGCAGCATATTTTGGATTGTAGGCAAGATTTTCAGTGCCAAACAATTCTTCATTTCCATTACATCCCTATAAAATACCAGCCTGATATCTATTATGTCCCCTGGAGAGTAGTTTTAAAAAGTCTGGCAGGGGGGAAAGGAGGAGGATTATTCTTGTAGAAGTTGGCCTTCACACCGAATATCATCCTAAACAAATATATTCAAATTATTTTTTGAATATAGTATTATATTAAGTATTAGTTAAGTATTATTCAAAAAGTTAACAAGAGCACTTCACAAAAATAGTGTCAGTTAATTTAATAGTTAAGTTATCCACCATAACTGTCCAACTGTAACAATGGTAGGCAGTAACTTGCACTTAGAAATTTTGGACAACTCCCTTATTTCAACTAGTTGTTGCCTCCAAACAGTAAAAGGCCTACACAATTTTAACTATCATTGAATTCTATTCTCATGTATCAATAACACAAAAGCACTTTAAAATGGATTGTCACTCATTAATTTTTTAAACAAAGATTAAAATTCATTGATGGTACACGCTAATAGCAATTACAAAATTACAAAATTATGTAATTAGTAATTACAAAATTCAATGCGACATTCATTTAGAGGAAAGATTTGCCATTGGTGAGATGGGCAGCTATATAAATTTGATCAATAATAATTTGCTAATAGAATTTTCTCTTCAGTGGTCACTTTGCACACTCAAATTATTGATACTGAGCAATTAAATTATGAATATGCATTCATTTATTCTTGTCAAATAAGTATTATAGGCTGAAAATTTGTCCCTAATTAAAAATAATATAGGGTTTCCAATGTTTCCTAACCCCTTTCAAATCCAAAATAGAAAGTATTATAAATTTCTTTATTGTAACGCTTATGCAAAAGTATAACTTCAGATTCAATCATATTAGACTGACTCAAATATTTTTTTGTTTGCCATTGTTTGCTAGTCAAACAAACTAGTACAATATGATCTGTGCATATTAAGAAAAGAATCAGTGTGCAAGAAAGAAATATGAGGTAAATGTCAGTTTCTGACACACACACATAAGCACACTAAAGCAACAATTTAATTAAATTGTTATTAAATTAAATTGTTATTAAATTGTGAATTAATTGTGAATTAATCAAAATAGCCAAATCTATTAGCATAAATATTATATTGCAAGTTTTTACCTGTTCTTTTATGTTTGTCCACATAGCAATACTTCAGCTCATAGTCTTTTAATAACTCATGGATTTCCTAAAAGAAAAACAATGCATGATTAAATACAAACTCAATGGAATGATTCTTTTTTTTTCAGCTTAGAGACTTGAAAACATTCCAGGTAAAAATTATTCTGGAGACATGCTGCCAGAAAATGTTAGTTAAGTATCAATATGAGCATGACGAAATTCAATAGTAAGCAGGAGCCTCTGAACAGCAGAATTCACAACATCTTATTTTAAAAATACCAACATTTGCCAAAGATTAGCTTTCAAACAAAATTTTGAAGTTGAAAGGCATTTCCTAACAGTAATATTTTCTGTCAGCTACATTATATGTTCTTTGTAGAAAGAAAATACCAGAAATACCAATCCTCGAAATCTAAACTTAACCACTCAGGTTTCATGAAATGTATGAAATTAAACCTCAAGCCAATTAACTGCCACAGCATCTGCTACCAGAATTTAACATCGTTTGACACATCAGTATTGAATTTTGAAAACCTGATTTTTATTATTGTGAAATAAGGCTGCATAGGAGTAGAAAAATTCCCCCCATTTCTATTAACTTTCTCTTCTGCTGTAAAGCATTTTTCCTCCTCTATAATTAGTTATATTGTGCAAATCCTCATGGAATATTACAACTAGCATCTGCATCCTGTTCCTCTAGTGTATTGATAAGGGTTCAGCAGAGAAAAACATTTGAATGCTGCAGTTTCCAGGGCTAGGTTTCCAGCTAAATATTGATTTTATACTGAGTCCATAATTCATATAAGTTATACTTATACCATCATTAATTACCACTGTTATTGTTATATAGACTGATATACTTGTTGCAATTCATGTGATTAGCATAGTCATGTTGATAATATTAAGATAATTTTAGAAGGAATATTTTTTAATTGCTTTTTTAATTGGAGTTACATTCTACCTTTTCTTCAGACAGAGAACTGGGGAATGTTCTTTCATTTCATCTCCATTAGTAGTTTTGGAAGACTGGGCTGAAAAAGAATGACTAATGCAAATCCATCAGATGAGTTTCCATGCTTTAATGTGTTTGGGTTCTCTCTAGTCTTTGTCCATCATCTTAATCGTTAAAACACCTGTCTTTTTTATGTGGGTTGGGCCAGAGCGTTAAAGTCTTTGATTGACAAATTATGTGCCATCAAGTCAGTGTCACCTTATAGCAACCATATAGATTTTCTTCATGGTGAGCCTGGTTATTCAGGTTTTCCAATGGTGTACCCATCGGCCCTCTAATTGAGTCTATCCAGTTAATCTCAAAGATAAACAATAGGATATAGTCACATCTGACTTTGATACTCAGCTTCCACTGAAGTGAAACAAAGAGCGCTCTGTTCTACCGAGTATACAAAATTTCAAATGTTACAGCAATTTCAAAATTTGTATCTTTCTTATATTTGTTAGTTTGTGTGATTATGAATTGGATGAGATTCAACATATATCTGAAGTCCAGGAGGGAAAAGATAGTAAGCTGTAGAGCAGCCTTACTTGATAGCTTGATTTTACCAGTGGTTGCCAACATGGGGCCCATGCCCCACAGGGGGAAAATTTGTTTTTTAATGAGGGCAATTGGAACCTTGTTCAAACCAAGTTAATGGCCTTTTAGGCTTCTTCCGTGTGAGTAGGAGTTCATTTTTTGAATATTAACAATAATAAGTCATGGGGGATGCTTTTAGAGATGCTTAGGTGGGGCATGGCCCAAAAAAGGTTGGGAACCATTGGATTATACCATTTTGTAAATTATCTGGACCCCATCCTTTAGTTAAAATAAGCAATAAATATGCACCTGGATTTGATCACGTCATCAGTGTTGTAGAGGATTGGAAGTTTTGTCTTATTCTCTTTCTGCTACTAAATTACAGTGCTGAAAACTTCTGCTTTTGCCACAGTGCAATCTGTGGCTACTCTGGGTGTTGCAAAATGGAGAAATTGTCTATTGGATACCACCTCACTGTATGTCTTTACTGAATTAAGATTTTATGTTATATATTCTTGTTTGAATAGAGGCCAATACACAAATGGCTTGGTTAATAAATGGTGACTTATTTTTGTAAAATGATATGGCTCATTAAGCGGTTTAATGTTCTTTGATGAAATTCCATCGGAATAAATTATTATTATTGTTTACCACATATTTTTTGTGCCAACAGACAATGTAAGTTCTTTGATATTCTGTGTTTCTTGATTTGTTTTAGCAACTAGAAATCCTAAAGTCAGTTTTTATGCACTTGTGGTTTCACTTGTGGTATGTCATTTTGGTCATGTTTGCTTTTGTAGATTGCATAGATTGCAACTTGACTGAAATGACACAGAAGCACCTATAATAAATGAATTAGTAATCTTGAGGTTTAGAGGAAACAAAGTCTGTACATCTTAAGTAGGATATTTAGAAAAGTTAGGGAACAATTTCCAGAAGAGAAAATGACTTTTCTATTAAAAAGTCTGTAGAGATTCTCAGTCATCCAGGTCATGGTGGTCCCAAAGGTGCTTTTTCAGGAGGCAACTGGACTTTCTTGTTTTTTCTTTGAAGACATTTCACTTTTCATCCAAGAAGCTTCTTCAGCTCTGACAGGATAGTGGGGAATGTATATAAATCCTTGCATTCCCCACTATCCTGGTAGAGATAGGGCTCTTAGAACCTACATGTCCAGTTTTATGTATACCAACTAAAAGTACTTTTGATGCCAATAATGGTATATTGTCTTCACATATGTACATCTTCAAGGTCATATGCATATGCCTCCAGATACAGCTCTAATAAATGAATAACCTGAGTCCAAGATCATAATGCACTCGTTTTGTCAATCTGCCAATTCAATATATGTAGTTTAATGGCAGGATCAAGTATCTGCTTTTTAGTCAAATTGAACACTGGTCTCTTATTTCGTCGGTTAACAGCTGTCAAATGCCATGTTAATAAAACATGATGCTGCTTTTTGGAGGATCTACGTAGTGATACTATGTTACTGCTATTATTCAGTAATCGAACAGACCTGCCCAATTTCTTATGAGAGGGCAGAATTTTAAAAGAGAAAGGGAAATCTTATTTGTAAGGATAGGAGTTAAAAGTGCTTTCCACGAAAGGCAATTACAGAACAGCTTCTTGATGCTATGATGAACTATTTACTATTTAAAGACATGCCTGAAACCTGCATAATGGACAACTGCTTTTGTTACCATGCATCATTCTTCTGAAGATAGTCCATCAAATAAAATAATATCCAGCTGACATCTATAAAATCAAATGTTAGAAAGGGATTAACAAAGTACATTACACTTATCTGCTAAGTTTATTTTTAGATCATGAAAAATATGCTATGCTATTCAGCAACTCTCTATGTAGTTAAATCATGTTGAACAGCTTGGTAGTCATTGTGTTTTTACAAATATAGCTGTCAGAATCTCCAACTCTTGAACTGTGGATTGCCTGTGTTATTTCAACAGTTCCAAATAAGGGACCATAAGAAATCAGGGATTAGATCTCAGTGTGATATACTTGTATAAAAATACCATATAAAGTTCTCATATTCTTTGAAACAGACCAGGATATTAACTAATGGATGATGGAGAAACACAACAAACATCTAATTATGTATTAATATTTTTAGAGTTTATGCTTGCACAGAACTACCTACTGGTACTTTTTATACTTCCTTTTTTATTCTACTTTTTATACCTACTTTTTAATTCTCATGAGCTATTATGAACAAGGAGAAGAAAATTTCCAAAGTCACTTAGGAATGAGGATGTTAACTCTATTTCCTTCAGTACAAGTCCAGCTCTACCCATTTTAGAGTCTCAACTGTGATTTATGTAAGTCTTCGTTCGTTCAAATTATTAACATATTGCTTTTCATTTATACATAGATCAAGGTTATTGTAGTGGTACAAAAGAAAAGCAATCCACAAAATGTGGCCTCTGAGTGTGGCACAATTAATGAGCAATTAATCAGCTACTCAACCAGGCATTTGGGATAAAACACATTATATTAAATTAAATTATGTTAAATGCTAATAGACTCAGGAAAAAACTTACAGGAAAAAGACTGGAATACTTTTATCCATTTGAAAGCTAAACAATTTAAACATTACAAAGGGAAAAAACACATGTATACACATATACATGTAATAATAATAATAATTATTATTATTATCCTATACAAAGAGCCTTGGAGTGCTACTTATTGCTATACTATGTACAGTTCCTCACAGCACTAGGGAAATAAGAGGATAAGCAATATCAAAATTATATAATTCTGCCCCACCAAAACCAGAAATCATTTAAAGAAATGCAGCTGGGCAATAATGACCATCAATTTCATTTTTGAGGCAAATATTTTAATTATTTTTAAAAAACCAATATTGAACATGAGCAGATATAAAATAATATAAATACTATATTTCAGCAACTCATATTGTATTACAAGTTATATATATCATAATGTTCTTTTCTGATTTTTGTTTCTATCATAATTAAGATTTTTGCAACCAAAATAAAACCCTATATTAAAACAGATATATTAAAACATTTTCCAAACATTTCTTCAACATTTCTTCTTCAAGGCTGCCCTTGAGGTGTACCCGGAGGCTCCAGTTAGTCCAGAATGCAGCCGCGCGGGTAATTACGGGAGCTTCCTGTTACTCCTGTGTGACACCACTCCTGCGTGAGCTGCACTGGCTACCGGTGGCCTTCCGGATTCGCTTCAAGGTGCTAGTACTTACCTATAAAGCCCT
>JANHFM010003825.1:79875-92538 GCA_032468115.1 Grayia smithii
TTCTGACAGGTTCTGGAGAACCGGTAGCGGAAATTTTGAGTAGTTTGGAGAACCGGCAAATACCACCTCTAGCTGGCCCCAGAGTGGAGTGAGAATGGAGATTTCGCAATACCCTTCCCCTGGAGTGGGGTGGGAATGGAGATTTTGTAGTACCTTTCCTCTGGAGTGGGGTGGAAATGGAGAGGGGTGACGAGTGAATGGAGATTTGAAAGTATCCTTCCCCTGCCATGCCCACCAAGCCATGCCATGCCATGCCCACCAAGCCACACCCACAGAACCAGTAATAAAAATGTTTGAAACCCACCACTGAACTACTGGCCAGAAATGGTCTGAATTCCAATGGTTTGAGCCTGACTCCATGAGATGGACCGAGCTCCCGTTACACAATCACCAGCTCCTGTCCACCAGCAGTTCAAAAGCATGCAATATTGCAAGTAGATGAATGGTACCATTTCAGTGGGAAAAACCTAGCTGCATTCATGTATACGGAGAGCAGAAGTGGATACTGGACCTGGTCGGATGCGAGGTATTGCAACCATGAGGTGAGGTGAGGTAAGACCAGCAGAGGAGCCTGGAAGAGCCAGCAACTCAAGAGCCACTAGCTAATTGATGTAGAGATAGTTTTCCACCTTCAGTGCATCAATGATATGCACACAAGCACTGTGTAAGCTCCCATAGATTCTTATAGGGATGCGGTCATTCCGGTGGGAGGGGGGAGACTTGGGGAAATCTCTATATGGGGGTTTCTGTTTCTATTTCGTGCTTTGCTTTGCTGTAACTTTCGGGACCTTGGAAGGGGGAAATTTAACATTCAACATTAATCTAACATTTCAAGCAGGAAAAGTTACTTCCTGTCTAGATCGCTTGCTATCACAACCTTCTAATAAAAGTTTCCTTTTGAAATGGCTTCCATTTCAAGAGTTCTGCTTTCTTGTGGAGACTGGCAAAGCAGGACCTTACATTAGGCAGGGAATAACTTTTCCCGCTTGAAATGTTAGATTAAACCATTGCAGACTACAGTGAAAAACGGGGCGGAAGTGCAACTTCCTAAGTAGTTACGGCAAGTCCACCCCATTTTTCATTGTAGTTTGCTGAAGCCTGAAATCACTTCTGAACTCTGTCCTGCTCCTTCCCCTGCTCCACCACCTATTATAGTTGAAGGTGAACAGCATTTTGAAATTAAGGAGATTCTGGACTCTAGGAAATTCCATGGAGCCACCCAGTACCTGGTGGCATCGAAACACCTCCCTTCCTCACAAAACGAATAGGATCACAAGAAACATGTAAATGCTTGATATGTTTGTTTTATCAATTGTACCCTGACAAGCCTCACTGATTGTATATTTTATTGTCTCCCCTTCCCTATTTCTATTTCCTTCAGGTGGACTTCCCATTTTTCTAGAGGGGGCGGCATGTCAGGTCCCATAGATTCCTATAGGGCAGTGGTTCTCAACCTGTGGGTTGGGACCCCATTGGGGGTCGAACGACCCTTTCACCGAAAAACATATTTCCGGTGGTCTTAGGAACCGAGACACCACTTCTCTATCCATCTCTAGGCGAGTCTAATAGGTCCTATTTCCAAGTAGGCGCCATAGACTCTGATTATTGTTAGATGAGGGCCATTGTGCTTGTGAGAAAGGTCGAGAAAACACCTGCCTTTCAGGTGTTTACATTACGATTCATAATAGTAGCAAAATTACAGTTATGAAGTAGTAATGAAAATAATTTTATGGTTGGGGGTCATCACAACATGAGGAACTGTATTAAAGGGTCGCATTAGGAAGGTTGAGAACCACTGCCATAGGCCAACTTAATCAGATGAGAAGCCATTCTAGGCCTTCCTGACTTATAAAACAGTGCTCTCCAAGAAATATGCCTGCTAGAGGAATTGCTTTGCTGAACCCTGACTAAAGCTTTATCTTGGTGACAGAGCTGCCTGAACTATTTCATTGCTAAACTCAACAGCCTCCTGGCTAAAAATGTAGTCATTCACTAGATCAATGCAAAATTTGCAGTGCAGCAGATTATTTTTAAGAATAAGCTGGAGAAAGGGAGGGGTTTGTAAAAACACATACACACCCAAAACTTCTTCCTTT
This sequence comes from Grayia smithii, assembly GCA_032468115.1. Taxonomy (NCBI): domain Eukaryota; kingdom Metazoa; phylum Chordata; class Lepidosauria; order Squamata; family Grayiidae; genus Grayia; species Grayia smithii. Next base: position 81,972 of record JANHFM010003825.1, read on the forward strand.
CAATGACTTCTGAAAGATGAAAGAGTTTCCCATTTATAACAAAGGCAGGAAGTCTTGTCCTCAGTTTGAATTGGATTTGGTGCAGTGTTGTGCAACCAAATATATATGCCTACAAGGCCAAACTATGATGTTGCCCAAGTATTACATGAACTGATCCTTGGTAACCTGCTATTTTGACATGAAGAAATCCATGTAATATATCAAAACATCAGATGTTTAATTGTGAGATAAATACAAAAAGTTAAGCAATATAGTATTTATCATAATAATTTAACTGGCTTTGGTTTTGCAAGACTGGTAATCCTTCTTGGCATAAGTAGAAATACTCAGGGGATGAAACATGTAAATTTAAACATGCATGAAGTTAAAGCCTAAATTACGACAATCCTATAAATTAGGCACTCTCAGCAAGAATTTGCACACCTTTTTTTTTGGGCTTGTTCTTGCTATAAGATTAAAGCTTTAGCAATGCAAGATCAGATGTGAAAACTGAGTCTCAATCTTATAACACAAGGGCAATGTTGAGGCATATTTCAAAGCTGGAAAGAATCTATGGCAGTGTTAGATATAAAAGCTAATGGTATAGGCCAATAATGATCCAGACTTCCAATTTTGCAATAGATTTGGACAGAGAACATTGGCAACAGATCATCCAAGGAATACAGTAAATCTTCCACCTCAATGATTTTTATATTTTTGATGGATTCATATTTATTATAATATGAAATCCACTTGTATTGTAAAGCTGCTAATTACAAGATAACAGCATTGGTAAATGTGCTCTTTGGCAGCAGATTCAAATTTAAATCTGGTTGTTAAATCACTGTTTGACCATATCTGCATACTATTTCATTTCAGACAAAAATACATATGTAAATGCATTTGTAAAAACTATTTGCTTTTGAATTAAGCTTTTCCTGTTTCTGCTACCAGTATGGAATTTTTCTCCTAAAGCAGTGATGGCTAACCTTGTCCAGACCGAGTGCCCAAAATGCAATGCCCCTGGCAGCCCCCACGCATGCGCCCTGCCCCACCGGTGCATGCACGCACGCCCCGCCCGTGCAGCCCCCCCCATGCATGCAAGGCGGTGACCTGAAGACCAGCTGGCCAGTGGGCGGCGCGCGCGTATATGCAGCAGAATTGAATTGCAGCAACAACTCTCGTGCCATCAGAGAAAGCGCTGCATGCCACCTCTGGCAAGTGTGCCATAGGTTCACCATCATGCTCCTAAAGGAACTATCTCCTTTCGATTGTTTCTAGAAAATCGATCTAGAAATATGGTACAGGGACTGCTTTTTTCCAGCCTATGTCATCCAACACTGATATTCAAGAGCAACTTATCAAAGTAATCTTGTGCAATAAGTAAACTATGCTCTGTTTTTAATACAGGTTATCCCTGAATATAAATTTTTAAGTGTTTCAATATGTTTTGTGTCTTGGAAGTATTATGCTTATGTTCTGAATATTATTATTTTCATAAAACTGTCATTATGCATTGTTCACCTTTGGTTCTCTCTTCATACCATGAATGAAATTTATAGCAAGCAAGAATTGCTATCATTTTATGCATGGTTCTGTCAATCTTTATTATAAGTTCAGAGGGAGTCCTGGTTATGGACTTGCTCCTTCATGGGAAGTGTCATCAAAGATTTAAACCCAAAACATGCTAGACAAATATCAATTTCATCTTACTTGGCTTAACTTCAGCCAGTGTTAAACCATCTAAATCCCAACAGCCCCAAGCTCATCCTCAGAGTTTCCAGACTGAACAAGAGTTGTGTTTTTGTCCTTTGTTTTTCTTAATTCATGTTCTTTTCAATCTTTTTATTTAGTTTAGTTTTGTTTCTGTTCATTTTTTTTTTAGATTTTAAAGACTTGTGTGGTCTAGTTTGTTCTGAACCTGAAGACTCTAGAATATGGTTGTCCAAATTTTTGGCTTCCCTGGGTTGCACTGAATGAAAATGAATTGTCTTGGGCACATATAAAATATATAATATAGTTAATATGCATAAATAAACCTTTTAAAAATATTTTTATTATCCTGTGGAGCCACATTTGTAGCTGTCCAGGGTTAGCCACGGGTTGGACAACCTGCTCTAGATGCTGTTGGATTCTGTTCCTGACCAATATCTCCATTTCCTATAGATGGAGACGGGTGAAATGCTACCGGATCGGATCAGCCGATCTGGTATGAAGTTCCCGCCGCTACGATTCGGCGGCGCGATGGGTCCGCAGCGGTTTTCTCCTTTTTAAATTGCTTGGAGACGCTCGTTCTTCATCGACGGGGATCCTATGTGCGCCCCTGATTTAGTTGAGGGCGTTGGGCCGGCTGGATTCGTTGCAGCTTTTTCGTCTGTTTGCTCGGCCGGTTTTGATTGACAGGTCGTCATTTTGTTGCCTTGAGAAGGACGGGATTCGTCGGGCCTGCAACAGCTTCCACTTGTGACCTGATCGATCGTCAAGGCTTCAACAATTGACCTGCAAACGGCCGCACATTCTCCTCTACATACAGTTGTGACACATCCTGGAGTTTCGCTTCTTTATTTGGGGCTATATTTGACTGCATTGGGCCTGCTGATTTGACCTTAAAATAGAAGTTTCGGGCTCCGATACAGGACTGAAGTGGACTAGTTGGCTGTGCTCCGGGCAATCAGGAGCTTTGCACTCCAATTAATCTGTGCTGCAGCCTCCCTTGCTTATAGCCCGGCAAGGCCTATTTGGCGCATTCCCTCTCAGGTATTATTACCAGCACCTGACAGCAGCACCCAGTGCCGCATCAGGAGCTTTGCGCTCCATGGGGCTGCGAGGTGGCCTTGGCACCGGCACCTGGTCGGACTTGGACAGAGACATTGAGCCCCGCAGCAGGCCATAGTGCGACTATCCCTGGTTGGGGGTTGCGGCCTCAGGAGCTTCGCGCTCCATTGTCAGGAGTCTTGCACTCCAGTGTTCAGGAGCTTCGTACTCTATTTATCAGGAGTTCCGGCCTCCAAGGTGCTGTTTCATCTCTCGGCTAGTCATGCCTAAGGCGCAATCCAAGACTAAACACGCTGCGCAGCGCTCTGACCATCCTTCTGGGGCTATGCCAGCTGCAGCGTTACCAGCACCTACGTCTACCTCGGCGTCCAGCAGGCTTGCTTCTCGCCAGCATCACAGGCCAAGGAGCAACAATAAGGCCTCATTGCGGCATGAGCGCCATAGAGACTTGGCGCTGCAGAAGATTTTCCAAAAGGCATCTGAGGCAGCTCTACAATGCCAGGGACATTACCGACAGTGGTTCCTAGATCTCTTTTACCGTCTCTTTTAGCGGACCAGGTGTCTTTACAGGGCTATTCACTAGTGGTTCCCTTAGCGGATGTAAGGGGTCAGAAGGCTCCGGCTTCCCTGGTCCCGCCTCCTATCGGGAGGCTGGTGGAGGAGCACCCCTAGTTCAGCCACCAGAATTACCCTAAAGTTTCCAGCATATTATTGCCAATGCCATTCAGCAGGGCATTGCGGAGAATCTTCGTCAGCCCCTACATGCTACTTCTTCTATGTCCTTGACGCCGTACTTGGTGCTTCAACCATTAACTGGTGATGGTCAATCCTCTGTGGACTTGGATCATGAGGATCTGGAGTTGGAGCCTTTGGCTCAGGCGTCTTCAGTGGACTTGCCAGACCAAGATCTGTCAGAGGACGAGGATTTGTTACCCGAGCAGCCCCCCTTCACGGGTCTATTTCTGCCAGTGGTGTTCAAATTGCTTCTGCAGAAGGCAATTCTGGTGGCCAATTTGGACCCTTCTCCAGACGGGGAGGTGCCATCCACTTCTACAACCCACTCAGGCTCTTTCTTCACAGAGCCATGCAGATATGTGGATGTCATCCCCATGCCTCTGTACTAGCCTTTACATACGGCCAGTCTTTGATTATTATCTTGCAAGGTAATAATCTTTCTCATTGCAATAACTTCAGCTCGTCAGATATCAGAGATTGCTGCTCTCTCCCTGTGCAGTGATCTCTGTTCCATTTGGACAGAGTGGCGCTTCATCTTGACCCGGCCTTTGTCCCGAAGGTGAATTCCACATTTCATCGGATACAGGAGCTCATTCTCCCTAATTTTTGTCCTGACCCTGGCCACCCACTCGAATTCAAGTGGCATTTACTTGACGTCAGGAGGGCTCTATGGATCTATTTAAAGAGGACACAAACTCTGTGCAGGACAGAATCCTTGTTCATTTTATTTGTTCTGACTTCGCTGGGCTCCTGTGTTACTCCATCTACTATCGGACAGTGGATTCGCCATACCATCGCCAAGGTGTATGATCTGCACTCTCTTTCCCGACCATTCCAGATCACTGCACATTCCACTCGGAGTGTGGCTACTTCAGCGGCTTGAGCCACTCAGGTGTCGTGGCTTGAGATTTGTAGGGCGGCGACCAGGACTACTCCGACGCCCTTCATTCGACATTATAGGTTGGACCAATTCGCTTCTGCTGAGGCAGCATTTGGCCGTAGGGTTTTACAGCAGGTAGTCTCGAGCAGTTCATTGGACGACCAGATGGGGCCCACCCGTTCTGGGGACACTTGACTTTGGTATGTCCCACTCCTGGCTGATATCTCCAACCACTATGGAGAAGGGGTATTGGTTCTTACATGATATGCTCCTTCTCGTTGGTTGGAGACATCAGCCAGCCCCTCCCTTGTTCGTCTGGTCGTTGTCCTTCTTTTCTCTGTTTTTTTTCTTTCTGCATTCCAACACGCTGAGCCTGTGGGCAGCCTTCACCAAAAAGTGGACTACAAGAGCAGAGGTGGGGCTTAAGAGACAATTTTCCTCAGGTTCAGTCAATCAACTGAATAGAGAGCAACACCCACTCCTGGCTGATGTCTCCAACCAACGAGAAGGAGCGTATCAGGTAAGAACCAACGCCCCTTCTGTAAGCAGGGCAATAAAGATTAGGCTAGAAACAACACCAGAATGCTTCCTTCTTGCCTTCCTTACAGTAATCTTGTAAAGCCTTGTAAAGTGGAAAAAGACAAAAGGAGATTTCTTCCAAAACTGCTCAGAAAGTTAACAAATGGTTCTCCCAAATAGGTGCAAACCAGTTGAATCCCACCACTGAAAAGGACCAATAGAAGAACCAACCAGTTGGACTGTTTGACAAACTGAAGACCCCCTCCAAATTAAATTGAAAAAGTCATAGCCAATGTTAGAATCTTGACATTTTTGGGTAACTTGGGGTTTGTTCATTGCAATTGGGATTCTAATTTTCTATTGTTTCATGAGAGAAATACCTTGTGTGGTTGGGAAGTTAGAAGAAGACATTGATTCCTAATGTGTGTTTATTTTAATTGCAATTGTATTACTATTTGTTGTTATCATTTCGTTGACTATGGCCCTTACCATAGTTATTGTAATATTCCTTGCTCAGAAAAATGTAAAAATGAGAATGTTACTATTGTTAGTATGTGACCTACTTTTCAAGCTAATCCTGAGACTTCCAATTGATTCCAGAATTTGATGCAAATGCAACTCAGAAATTAAAGGTAAGACACCCATTCTTCAAGGCTTTAGTCAACTGTTGACTAATTACTTAAGAAGACAATCTACATCCATACATACTATTAATGAATTGTGTTCATGGGATGAAGTGATTATTACCACTAGCAATAACTGAAGCAACAGGTTCAGGCCATGATGGCAAACCTATAGCACGTGTGCCAGAGGTGGCATGCATGGCCCTCTCTGTGGGCATGTGTGCTGTTGCCAGCTGGTCTTCGTAGGTGCCAGAGCGCCTAAAAGTGGCCTAAAAATGGTCTGAAAAATGGCCTGAAAACGGCCCACAAAACAGTCTGAAAATGCCCAAAAATCAGGCAGGTGTGTATCAGCCAGCTGGTCTTTGGGTTTCCAGTGCTCTGGCGTGCGCACATGCATGCACGTTCTGGTTTTGGCACTCAGTGTCGAAAAGGTTTGCCATCACTTGGTTAAGGTATGTGTTTGGATGAAGGATGGAGATGGCAATAAATTAAAAAGAGCTTTACAAACCATGCCTGCTTCTTCTACCATATCTGCCACTGCTGTCATAGAGGACAAGCAATTCTTTTATGAAGTAGATGTGGAAGTTATAGACACCAAACTGACTAATATCTGGTTGGCTTTGAAATATCTCTATGCTAAAAAATCGGTATTCTGGTTATTGGATATGTTCTCATTTGAATGAGAAAACTATTCCAATGGCAGCAGTACCTATTAATATTTCACAGATTTTAATGAAGACTTCAAATATCAATTATGTCAATGTTATTGTGAAAGAGAAGCAGAACAAGTACAGATACAGAGATAGTGGGAAGCCTATATGTCCCTGACTGGAGTATCAGAGGAAATTTAACCACTGGAGATGGCTGGTGTGGAGATACTTTGGTCAATGTTACATGACTCCTGACTCATGTAATAGAACTAATATAGATAGCGACAGCTGAGGCTTATTCCACATGTTCAAAAATGATTCTTTGTATAAGGCCTATAAGAATTGGACTAGTGATGATCTGTAACGTCATGCTTTAGAAATGATGAATAATGCCATGATGCAGGATCAGAATGGTACTGGAGGATTGTTAATCCCCAGTGCTGGAAATAACATTACTGTTGTGAAAACAGAATGTGTTTAATATATGAACATGAAGAGAGTTGGTTGGTGTTACCTTGTCAAGTTGGTGCTGGTAATGGAAGTGCAGGATGGGACGCATATTTTGACACCAGAACATCCCAGGTATTTATTAAATAGAAGAAAAAAAGATTACTTATTTGAAGCCGGGAACAGATGGTGCACCTTAGTCCCTTCATTTATGGGATGGGGATGGAAAATAATGAAAAGAATAAATAAATACATCAACATTATGAAATAATCAACATAACCAAGGCAATCTAATCTTGCTAAGTGAAGAATTAAAAATAATGAGAATTACACTAAGACAAGAGCTAGAAATGGAAAGTTTAGCAGCTGCTGTGAGTGCAGAACGAATTGAATATAGTTGTAGTTGGATACATAATACCAGTGAAGAAGTACCTGATAATTCTGAAATAACTGAAAACCATCATAATAAACTTCAAGAAAAGGGTCTAGGACCATAAGGAAAGATGGTTGGAATCCCTTGAAAGGATTCAGTGGTTGGATCCCTGATTTGGCTGGATGGGTAAAACAATGGGAATTTTAACATTGATAATTGAGATGATGCTTTGTTGTATGCAGCTTGGACCAATGATGATGATTTGTTGTAAAAACTGTATGATTGGATGGAAAATGAAAAATGAGAGTGAAAAGGTTGGAATAATGTTTCAACAATTTGAGAATTATGAATATAAAAATCAATAAAGGTATGAAAAGAAAAAGGACGGATTGTGGGAAACAGAACCTATTGTTTTTACAGAAACTAGAAGACATGCTAGCCTGTGAAGAAAATACATTGTATATTTCTAATCTGAAATTAGAAATATACAACGAAGCTTGGGAACGGTATGTAGGAGCTAGGATCAGAGGCCCCTGCTATACTCAAAACTGGTCTTAACCAGAATTTGTTGATATGTTAGTTACTCTAGAGACAATCCCTTGGAACCAGTACCATAAAAGGTAATTTCTAAATAAGGGCAGGGGGCAATAGAATTTAAGTAATGGGAGATGTAATTAGAGGCAATAAATAATATATTCATTTTGAGGCTTCGGATAGGTTGTGACGGCCTGAGTACTAAGCCAATAAGGAAAAAGTGGGAGGTAAATTTGTGATGGTGTTAGGGAATATAATGAAAGTATATTAATGATTTAAGGTGTGTCCACTGTACCTGTGTGCATGGTGTACCCTCTTTGCAAAGTAGTAAATAAAATTACTATTGTTTTCTCTTGGGAATTTTAAGTGGTGGTGAACTAGACAATGAATCCCACATCTATAAATCTTATCTATAAATAAGAGAGAAGAAAATTGGAAGAGACCCAAATACTGTATGTTAAGAATCAACATACCTTTATTTGAAAAATGCAACTTGTGTGAGAAGTGGTGTCTAGTGTTAAATAATACAAAATGCAGTCCCTTGAGTCATTGTCAGGATTTCTTATTATTGTACCCGCATCACTGCATTCTGCATTGGGCTGCAACTATTTCTATTTTTATTTTCTAAAAAGCTTTACAATTGTTTAAACCATGCAAGTTTCCTATTTTTATAAATGCTATTTTGAAAAGCAAGATGGTTCTAGGTATTTTGGCTATGATTGTAATCTGAGCTAGTGTTCTGGCATTGTTCATACTTACTAGTTTTCATCTTTGATTATCTTTTCTTAGTTATCTTCAGCACAACTTGAAGGGGCAAGCAAAACTGGATTAATAAATTAGTAAGAATTTATGTACATTTTTGGATATATTCATTCTGATTCTGTAGTAAATGTAGGCATGAACATTCCCAAGGTCAGTCCTTAATTTGAATTTGTATATAAGATGGGACAGCATTTTGTATAATACTGTCTAAGTAGTATTGTGTAAGGAACTTGAACCATTGTATATTCAGCTTGAATCATTGTGTATTTAACTCAAATTTTGCTATAATAGGCCATGTTCTTAAACTATGGATTGTCCTTAAACAGGGGCTTTTTAACCCAGATACTTACTGCATTTCACTATTTTTCTGACTGAAAAGGGAGCAGGTATTTGACTGAAACAGTGAATGAGTGATGCTGAGGTATTGGAAGGTAGAGCTATATATGTTGCCTGACCTGCCTTGTGTTCTTTAAACTACAGGAACATTGCCATTTGATTTCTGTACATAGAATGAATGAAAGATAACTTTTTATGTTTTATCCAGGTTTTTTTGCACACCACATATCTTGGCCTTGGCCTATTCTTAACAATATTGGAAAATCATATAAGAGGTAAATTATAGAATATCATGCTAAGATATCTGTAACAAAGAAGAATTCTTTTTAAAATATTTCAGTCACTCTTCACATGATACAGCCAAAATAGAATTTCTGGAGGAATATACAACAGTTCTGCTTTTAAGGTCAGTAACAGTAACAGAGTTGGAAGGACCTTGGAAGTCATCTAGTCCAACCCCCTGCTCAAGCAGGAGACCCGTACTAGGGATTCAAACTACCAAACTGCCAAACTTTCTGATCCACAAGCTCAGTGTCTTAGCCACTGAGCCACCTAGTCAGATCATTATTTGCCTTTCTGAGATTTGAAGGGTCTTTCCTCCAAAGGTTTGATAAGATTATGGCAAAGAATAGATACAATAAAGACAAAAAATACAATTGAATGTATAATATTTATTTACAACATATTGTATAATTACAGCCAGTCATTATTCTTTGTGTATTAATTTCCTTTTCAACATTAAAACCACAATTCAGCAGCACTTTTGCAAAAGTCCTGGGTTTACAATAAGGCTTTCTATGAGTGCAGATTAAATATAAAGGCTCCCTATTTATACATTTTGCATTATGACTGCAAGGTTCTCATAAAGGCACTCCTTTTAGTAATCGGTATTATTTTAGGAATCTCCTTAAACTGAATTCTTAAGGTAATTTACTCATTGTTGCCTGTATTTATTTCTATCTTTGTGAAATTCTAAAATTTTATTTAAATATAAGAATTTAACTTTGTATACAAAAGCATTATTTTTAGAAGCAATGCTACTCCATGATTTTTTACATTGAAACAGATGCAGTATTTCAGCAGAGGTCTCCATGATTATGAATTTTCTATGAGATACAAATACATACTCTTAATGAAGTTATAGATTATTTCTCTATTTAGAAAATGTGTTTTTAAAATTTACACCAAGCTATATCAAACAGGATTTACCTACTTATTTATTGGATTGCATGGAAATGTTCTTTAATATAATTCACTATTTCTTCATTTATATTCTCTGTGTCTACCTTTATCTGTAGCCTTTGGGAATTTTGCTGCCAGCCACAAAAGACAACCACCATGTTACATCGTACAGTATAGATATTGTAAATTTTGGTCTTGCTTTCCATTGATCTGAATTGCCATGTGGGAATCATATTCAGTTGATTTTTATTTCCTGAGTCAGAAATTCTGTTTTACCATCTTTAGGGCTTTCAGCAGTTATTCTCTATGGGCTATCAAATACAGCACATGAAAGAAAAGATTCAAAGGCTTGTGAGGAAGGCTGAGGTCTGAAATGTTTACTTAACATTGCATTTCTTTTCTCTTTTTTAAAAAATACTTTTTTTCAAAAAAAAATTCCAGACTTGGGGAATAGCAGGAAGACTTAATAAATTTATACTTTCTATGCTATTGTCAATGTTGTATGTGCACACTTTCTCTCTCTTTCTCTTTCTCTCTCTCTCTCAAAGTTGTCTGGAATTTATCAGTGGTAAACTTGAAAGTGCAACAGTTTGTTTGCATTTGTTTTGCCATATACTTTGATTAACATCTTTATTTATTTATTTATTTTATTTTTTTCAATTTATATGCCACCCATCTCCCGAAAGACAAAGGCTGCTCACAAAGATTTAAAAGACAAATAGACAGTCACCCAAAATTAAATTAAAATTAAAACAATTTAGAAATGAATAAA
>JANHFM010003825.1:94907-106585 GCA_032468115.1 Grayia smithii
GTGATCCACTGGAGAAGGAAATGGCAACCCACTCCAGTATCTTTGCCATGAAAACCCCATGGACAGTTCAAAAAGGAGTCTGCTGTAGGGTACCTTAATTTCCCTTCATTGAAGAAAGAAGTAAGGCTAGTCCAGGAATCAGGAAGCAGAAAAGGAAAGAGAGCAAGATTGAAACATTTGATTTGCTAATGGGCCCATCTTCACAAGAATGTCTTTTTTAAAAAAACCCTAAATAAGGAATAAGCATCCCTATCAGTCGCAGTAAAAGAAGGAATGTAAAAAAAATTGTATTCCCTCAAACCTAACTCATCTTAGCTTCAGCTTTGATCTGAGCAGCTCTTATCCTGTCTTCTGCTTCATTTTCATTTATGAAAAAGAAAATTTTTAAATGAAAAGAAGTTGCAACATGGTACAACTATCATCTAGAGTATTAGATGAAAAAGAGTGCCCCCTCTTCACAATACATTAAAACCATTATTTACATTTGAAAGCAATGCCAAAAAAGTAAAAACTACATTAACCAAAGGTTGAATCCCTTGTGAAAGTCTTAGAGCCTTAGACAGGAAGATCACCCTTCCTCTTTTAAAAAGTAGCAAACAAATGGATCTGTTCTCATGGCAGAAACCCCATGGTGCATCAAAGAAGTAAAAAAAGAAGACTCAAGGCATCTTCAAACATCAAAATTAAAGGTGGCGACTGCAGAAGAACTGCACGATAGAATTTTCTGAGATCATAAGCATTTTGGACTCTTGCTATTGGGAATTGACATAACTGATGGCAGAGCAGTCAGAGAAGATGGAACGGGGAAAAAAAGAATTCGCGATAATCATCAACAGTTCTTACATACAATGTTGAAATAAATCTATAAAACCATTACTGTAGGAAATCTACTTTCTATCATTATATCTTAAGTGAAAAATAATGTAGCAGGTTCAGAGGGCGGTAATATTGGGTTGCTACTTGGTCTGAAGGTTTGGTAGTAAATACAGCAACTTCTGCAAAATAGATGCTTTACATACCGGAATTTAAATCACGTCCAGGATTGAATGCTCTGCTATTCACGGTGGTGGACAATCTATCACAGCTAATGGTTCTAGACACGTTAGTGTTAAAATTGCCATCAAACCTGAAATGAGCCCAAGAGAAAAATAAATTAGACAAATAAGCATGTATACTTGTTTCAAATTTTTATAGGGACAGACAGGGTTTCTTTCAGTCATCACTGCCAACAGCCTTAAATATCAAGAAAACTAGTCAACTTGATTTACACAGAGGCATTGGAAACAGACATCAAATAAATGGCAGGCTGCACCAAATCAGCCACATTTGAAGGAAGAAAAGCTTTTGAGTTGCAGCAAATTCTACAATTCATCACTTTCATTTAAGTGGTATAATTGTTCTGCAGAAAGATGGGGATATTCCAGCTGTATGGGCTTCTTCACTTTGACCCAAATTTTCTTCTTCAGATGAAGGTTTTTTGTTTTGTTTGTTTTACTAGCACAGATGTGTAGTAAATTGCAACCAAAGCATCAAATCCAAATTTAGGTCATAGTATGAAAGGTACAAGACTTTTAACCCTTTGGCATTTACAAAGATTCCTAGACTCCTTATCTACAAGTCTCTGTTGGGAAATGTCTTTCAAGTGAAAGTTGCAGCTATAGGAGAACAAGCAAACTGGAAAAACAAAGGTGGCTTGATTATTTCATCCCTGATCCATAAAGAGCCAGCATCCATGCTTTGCCCCTGAACCAGATCAAGCCTACAATCTTATTTGGAGTGAAAGATTCCCCTCCTTCCCCAAATAAATAGCAGGTTTTTTGTTGGGTAGCATGGTGGTAGCTTTTATGTGGTGTTATGACAAAAACACATACCAAAATGGATGTGCAGAAATGGTATGCATGAATGTTTGGAACAGCAAGAAAGACATACAGTACATGAGAAATGGAGAAAGAACATGCTGTCAACAGAATAAAACATGAAAGTTCAATAAATTAATAAGATTTTAGAGCACTAAATTAAAGTTTGACATTCTCTGTGTTCTCTGCTAAGAGCCAGAAAATATGAAGTATCCCACTGCTTAATTTCTTCCCAAATCAATATTAGTAGCAGGATGGTAAAATGGTAGAATAAGACTGCAGTTTTGGACATGTCATACAATCCAATCTTCAATAATTTGGTAATGAAATTTTGTTCTGCACATTGAAAGATTAATTTTCCTTTTTATTTATCTATGATGATATATTCAGAATATTTTAGATAGCTTTTTATTGAGTTTTCAAAACAAAAAATGTTGGCCACAAGTTGGCTCAGAATTTCTCTGATCTGAACTATATTCATTAATGGATCAGATAAAAAAATCAGACATATTCCCAACCTTTTATACATTTATTCATCTTCCAAATGATATTGCAAAGAAGGAAGGAAATGCTAAGTAAGATGGGCAGCATACAAATTTAATAAATAAATAAATTTTCTTTAACAATATCGCTTAACAGATAATAAACTCTTAATGTTCTATTTGCACATTCCAATGTGTATTTTGGTGATATTCATGTAAGAACTGACTAAATGAAATGAGCCATGCATTCCTCAGCATACTCAAGTTTACTTAGAGTTAAATCAAATTTATCTTGTCGGGATTAAATGTTCCCTTAACAGTTAGCATGAAGTGCTGCAGATTCCTATAGGAACTTTTTTGCATCCCCAAAACTGTCCTCACTAAAAGGAAATCAAGAGTATAACTCTTCAAGCTGCTACATTATATTGTTATTTCCAACACCTTTACTAAACTCTAAACCTGTTATCATAGTAACTCTTGTCTAAAACCTGAATGAATAATTAAGTATATCTTTTGTCCCGAAAGGTGTTTTATTTATAAACTCTAAAAAGTGTTTATATAATAATTGTATGTTTATTGCATCAACATGCAATCAATTCTCAATCTAGAGCATTTAAATGTGGAATTTATACAGATAGAGGAGTTATTCTCTGTTAATTCATAAAATATAGATTTATCACAGAAACCTATTAATAAAAATTCAAAACAAACCTTTTTACAACAATGGGAGAGGAGGTTTTAGTGGTAAATAGTTTGTGCAATTTGAAATGATGCTTAATGTTGGCTCCAAGAGGAAATAACATCCAGCTCCACCCCAAATTGTCTTCTTTCCTACTTTTCTTTCTCTATACTACAGTATATGAAAACTCTTCCTTCTGGATTCACTTTAATGAACAACTGGTCGAAACTGCATCCCGAGGGGGGAAAACAGAACTGTGACTCCCCCTTTGATCTCTTCCCCATGGAGAAATTCGCTCCCTGCCTAGCTTGCAAGATGTTCATTTGATTGACGTTTGCTCTGATGTGCAAAGCGCTTTGAACTTCAGACATTTAATTCCCATCAGGCAGCAGTCATTTTTATTCTCCTTCAACAAGATTTACAAGCAGAAGATCAGCAAATGGAGAAGATAAAATAAATTTGCAGAAGCTTTGAATCTTACATCAAAATAGTGTTCATGTAAGCGCCAACTGGATTTTATTCACTATTCACAAATAAATCAACTTGTATGCAGTTTCAGTTTTATAAAATGAAGAAAGCAAAATGGCATATAAAATGCTAGCCATCAGCTGGATGTGGTTACTATATTAAGATCCCCTGTTATTTTGCCATATTTTCTGTCAATTTCTTATGAATATGCTTCATTCTCATGTTCCCCAATACCAGCTGCAGAACAAGGTCATTCAGAAACCACAGTTTTCTTTAGAGTGCTGAAACTAATATGTTTTATTAATGGCCAGCTCTGTTCTTTTAATCAATATTTTATTTGCATACTGCAGAACTAAAATATATAAAGCAAACAGCATTTTTGAAAAGTTCCAACTGAGTCTTAATCTAAGCTAATAATAGAGGCCTGCTTTGAAGACACATAAGTACAGTTAACCAAGATTCCTCTGACTAACTCATGGTCTATCCAAACACTGGATAAAAGAAATGCAGTTTTGTGGCATTATCCTGATACTGAATTCAGCATGAGAATATCTGATACTAGGAATTCTGTTGTATTATCAAATTCATTTAATAATTAGGAATAACTGAAAGACAGTAATGCTAACACTGCAATGGCATAATTGTATCCTTTGCTAAATATTGATATATATCTTCCTTTACAAGATCATCAGACTTTCCTAATCTTTGTTAAGTATCTTTGCATACTGTTAGGATTATCCTGTACTAAAACCAAACCATTTTAGCATTCCTGACAATATAACTGCACAAACAACTTGAAAGCTCAGTATAGGAATTTCCTTATCTCTCCATTTCACAGCCCAGGAGAGGACAGGTAAACAAAAGAAAGAGCTGCAATAAAGCTAAAGCTGCAATAGCAAATATTTAAGCAACTATTTTATAAGAGTGAGCCAGGTCACTTTCTAAAGGAATTATCGTAAATGATCTTCAAAAATAGATCTATAGGTTTACCTATGTAAATATTACATGTAAATGTATCTAAGGCCGAGTGGCCAAGTAATAAAAGGTAAATATTTCTCCAGTGCAATTTTTTCATCAAGTGAGATAAATAAAAGCAATCTTTTTTTAAAAAATCACTAATATTAACTAAAATACAGAAAAAATTTAGGTACATGGAAGTTTAATGTATGAGTTACTAAGGATTTAATATGCTACCAATTTTTAAAGTTCTCAATAATTGTTTTAAGATATGTAATAGTTTTAAATAGATTTATACTAAACATGATGGCCCTTCTGAAGTAGTGGCTAAAAGTGCTGTGAAAAAAATCTATCATTTCTAGTACTGCCTTAGGCCAGGCAGTCAGTTCTGGAATTCTGGGAGCTGAAGTCCAAAGGCTGTAAATGGGCCATAGTTACCTACCCCTGATGTAAGGATAGCAATTGTAAAACATTTCTGAAAATGTTGTCAAGAAACGTACATGAACTTAGCCATGCAGTTGCCAGGAGTCAACACTGGGTTTGATAATAAAAAACAGTGCCTCCTAAATGCACCGAGCAATCAAAATAAAATATCTATAAAGCATTCAGCACAGTTTGATCAATTTACCTAGGGGGGAAAAAACAGTCTCCACAGGATTATCCCATATTAGCTGGGGCTAGAAAGAAAGAACAAACCTTGTTATCTCAGCTATCTCTTCCAACTCTAAAGAGCAAAAGAGAGACTTGGAATGGCATTCTTTCTAAACGATGAAGAACACAATTGATCTCATAGATTTGTACCTCATGTCTTTCCATTTTGCAATATTTTTCAGATCTGTAAATTGTTACAAGGTGTTGCCCACAACTACATGAAATGAACAACTGTAGTATGGTACAAATACCTCTACCCCATCCTTTAGAATAAAGTTATGTATTCCCCGCAAACAATTCAAATGTATTTTATTGATTTCTGTACAGCTACTTCAAAGTCTTCAGTGAGTGCATCTAGACACGCCCCTGAATAATAGTTCCTTTAAGATTAGGCTCTGCTATTTTTGGCATGGCTTAAAATAAATTGAGACCGGTGAAGTTTTGATCTGCTCAAAACTGCCATTATAAGCCAATTTAAGTTTATTAAAATATACAAATAATATAATTATTTGTAGTAATTTTGCATTTGTAGCAGTTTATTATTATAATTCTGGAAGTCTTAATCTAGTAAAACAGAAGCATGTTTTATAAGGTTGCATAAAAGCTGTTTGTTTATAGGAAATTCACTTGCAGGCTTTGGCAGATGTCCACTCAGACACTGGCAATTAATGCAATATATAACTGCAATAAGAGGTGTATAATTTCTCCTAATGCCTATTAATAATATTTAAACATGTGGAAGCCACTTTTGGCACTAAATAATGTGCTTATGCAAGGTAGGGCAAAACCTTTAATGTAAACTATGAATCTAGGGAGTTTTTTCAAACAACTGAAGGTAGTGGTGCTTTTGTCTAGCCCTCAAAGTTTCAGCTGTTGCAGTACCCCTATAGTTGCATGGTCGAAATTTGGGCATTTGGCAACCAGCTGGCACTTACAACAGTTGCAGTATACAGTACCATGATTGCTATATGTGAGCTTCCCTGCCAGCTACCCATAAGCAAAGTTGTTCCCATAAGTTGCTCATGCCACTTTTTCTCCCAGAAAAATCATATTGGAAAAAGGATCTCATCCTTCTTGGCACATCCCCACCTGCTTGCATTCTGTATCATCTGCCCATGGCCTCTGAAAATCTGCCCACACTCCATATCACTTGTCCACATGTCTTGACTAGGATTCCTACTTCTTCTCGTTTCAGAATCACACAATCCTGAGCAATCCTAACTGCCAGGATTACTAATGCTAAACAATGGAGTCATATGACACCATCCTCTATGACTGCATTTCTTAGAGACAGAAATTCTGTCCCAATTGTCACTATGACCCGAGGACTACCTGCATTACCTGTTTATAGATATTTTGTGGACTGATAAGTCTTCATCAGTTAACTTATTAACTTTTATAACAATTTTTTCCACACTCAGGTTAGCATTATTTTAAAATAACCAGCAATAATCATTATTCCTCAAATAATTGTTTGTTATATATTAGGGCATATGACTGACTGATTGATTGGCAGATAGAAAAATAGATATTTCTATTCCCTGGGAGCTAGTGTGGTATAGTAATTAAGGTGCTGGACTGTGATTGGGGAAACCCAGATTATAATTCTCTTTTAGACATAGAAGCCATATTGGTGACGTTAGGCAAGTCATTTTTTTCAGGCCTAATCTGGAAAGTTTTTTTAAAAAATCTATCTTCCTACATTGGATCAGCATACATTACGGTCTATAACATTCAATGAACAGGCTTTTATCCTGCAGTGTTGAGTTCAGCTGGTAATAATAGTAATATATCCCTTTTATCTATATCCCATGATCAAATATTTTCCTTGCTATCATAATATATTTGCACAAGTCCTTGACACAATATTTTAATTGTGCTACTTATACAATAATTTGTGTATTTGCAAGTAAAACCCGAATTCCATCCCTGGAATTTCTTCTTTTTTCCTATGACTAATGAAGCCTATTGGGTAAGTACAAGAAAAGAAGGAAGTGCGCATGAAAAATATCTGATTTCATCCTAGATCTCCATATAAAATATATAATTTATTCCATACCATATAAATTGTATATATTTCTTTCAGCAATTCATTCCAGAGAGATTTCACGGAAGACCATAACCATAACCCTATACCAGTTTTCCTTGTTCATTGTTCCCATGCTATCAACATTCAATGTGGAACCACTTCTGAAGTTTCTCCTCAAAGCCTTTATACTTTAAACATGGTCTTCTTTGTTATTTCTTAATATAGATCTTCTTGATCTATTATCTGATACAATGACCACCAAACAAACAAACCAAAGGCTTTTTCTATCTCCAATAGAAAATATTTGAATACTTACTCCATCATAGATGGTGGAATGGTACAACAGTCCTGAATTGCTGTAAGAGGAGATGTTAAATGAGCAGTGTATGAAGCTTCCACTACATGCTTGTTTCGATTTACCACATCCAAGTAACGGTTAAACTTTTCCCGAATTTTTTTGGCTAGCTGGAAAATTTAAAGAGAAGAACAAAATCAAAACTGTGTTTCAATATATATATTCTATATTCATAATGCAGAATATGCTCAAATTGCAAAAGAATGGTTCTGAAATATATTTATATTTAATCAATAAAATTAAACAGCTTATAGATAAATCAACAAATGGGAACAACTGCAAGGAGATTTATTGAAATAGTTTCACTTTCTGTGTCTGAGTGTTTTTAAGATCTCCAGATTTTTCAGTGCAGCCATGTTTTCTGACATAGAATTTAAACCAATCTCTCATTAAAATCAAATAGATATCACTCATAAATTAATTCTACTGAAATCTAGGTAATGAATTTATAAGCTGGAAAAATCTTATATGATTATGCATATGATTAAGGTGCATTCCACATTCTTTGATATGTTATATGTGATAGAAAAAAAGTAATGGTAATAACCCTACAATATTCAAGTAGCATTAACAATTGAATCAGATCTCTTTTTAAAATGGTGGTAGATATATCTGATCTATAACATAGAAACTTGTCATAAAAAGCTGGAATTTTCCAGAATTCAGAATGTATTCATCCAGATCGTCCAGAAAACAGACTTTTATTGGTTCTTTCCAAAGTCAGGAAATTCTAGCCTCAAAAAGACTAACTTTAAAGGTCCAGGAAGATAAGAATCTACGCAAAATGAGAATCTACTGCATGGCTGGGCAATTAATTTTCCCAAGGGGAAATTTATGAGAAACTGGGAATAAGATAAACTAGAGCGCTTACGCCTCACCCCGTCCCCGCTGCCCTGCTCCTTCTGCTGTCCCACACCCCCTCACTGCTGCTGCACCTCTGCCCCACCTTCCGATGTTCCAATGTTGATGCCATGCTGATGCTCCACCTCCTGCCAATATCCCATCCCCCACTACCAATACCATGGGCCGTACTAGGACTGCCTGCGGGAAGATGTAGCTTGCAGGTCATAAAACGCCCGGGTCTGATCTACTGTCTGATCTACTGAATCCTCACCCCCACTGGCCAGAAAATTTAGAATTCCTTAATTTCTAGACCATTTATATTTCTTTGCTTCTAATTTCTGCTGCGCTAGCCTGCTCAGCATGGAAAGTGTCTTTTCTTTCAATAGTTTTCTTTACACATCTTGTTCTGCACAAAAATACACCTGTAAGCAACTTGATAAAACAATAATATATTCTGTATGTACACACACACACACACACACACGTGTGTGAGTAAGTAGAATTTTCTGCCCAGTTACTAATTGTGTTACCCAATTCAGCGTTGAAATTATATGGTTTTCCTCAGTCCATTTGAAGTTTACTTCATAATTCTTATTCTGAATCCTTAAGCTCCCTATAGTTTATGGTCTGAATGAAGAATAATCTTAAAATAATTTACAGCTCAAAGCAATGTTCAAATGTTCAGCAACTTATTTTAAGTGCATTCTGCCTTCAGAAAAAAAGGCTAGATTTATTTAATTAGTGCTGGGTAATTAGTTGATACTTTTTAATCCTCCTCATTTTATTTCTCCATAAACCTAACTTTTACAAAAGGAAATGATTTAAAAATACAGCTTAATTTGTACATATAAATATATAATTTGTTTGTGTATTATGTCTGCATTTGATAAATGTCTTCCCTAACTATTAATAACAGGCTATTTCATCATGATTTACCTTCTTGTGTGAATAATTAAGCCTACAGTGATAAGTGCAGCGGCCCTGCCTCAATTGTTTCTATCAAATTCTATGACTCAATTAAAGCTCTCCAAAGACACTGTTTTTAACAAAAACGTTCAAATAAAATGACTTGTAGCATTATATTTAATTGCCATTATAGAATGATTTATTACTAATACTCCAGAGGTTTATTGCCCAATCTAAGTTATGGATTTCTTTCAACTAGAATGCCATGCATAGTTGAATGTTTCTGTGGGTTGACAATTTGTCAACTTCAGTGTTGTCTCTATCATAAGTGGTTTACATATTAGGATTAAAAGTTCAACTAGCTTTTCAAAACAAGCAAGACAATCATGAAAAGAATGCATAGCACAGGTTGGGGAGGACAGCAACATAAACCAGCAGCCCCCAATCTTTTGGGCACCAGGGACCAGTTCCCTGGAGAAAGATTTTTCAGCGGAATGGAGGGGGCATGGTTTTGCATACTGCCCGCATCCCATGGATGGCACTTCGCTTGTTTGTATGCTTCGCTTGTTTCTGGCATGGCAGGGACCGATGCCTGTCCACAGACTGGGAGTTGGGGACCCCTGACAAGCAATAAAAAAATCCAACATAAAAAGAATAAAAACAAAAGCACTCCACTTCCCTGGCAACAACCAAGCAATCAAAGGAGCCACTTGATGGGATCCATCCCTCTCTGGGTTCTCCAGGCCCATTTGGCAAAATCATGTCTTTGGAATCTTGTGAAAGAGTGTCCAATTGGGGGCCAGTCTAATCTCTGCGAGGATAATGTTCCGAAGAGAGGGAGCCCCCATGGAGAAGGCTCTTTTTTTGGTTCCCACTTCAATGTTGCTTAAGATATTTCCTTAAGCAACATTCCCTGCCTCCCCTCTTTGATAGATAAGGTGGATGTAACTAGGAAGACATGGTCATTCAGATGTACTGGTCCCAAGACATGAAGGGCTTTAAAGGTGACAACTAGCATCCATCAGCAAATAGGCAGCCACAGCAGTTGCTGAAAAAGGGGTGACACATGTGCACACCTGCACAAAAACTTGTGGGCTATTGCACAGAATTCTGTACAATTGTATAAAAGCCCAACAGGTACAGAGCGATAATGTTCTCAATGGACATAATGTTTCACAGAGCAGGCACAGCTACTATAAAGTATGTATCCTAGGTCCCACAAAGTGACAATGCTTTATAATTGGGATCTGGAGCACATTAACTCTCCCAGAGAACAAATAACAAGAGAAAGTTGGTTCCCAAAGCAATCAGAACCCATGAATGGTTTTATAGGCGACAACCAATACCTAGATTTCACCCAGCAGACTACGAAGAATCAACGCAAAACTCCTGAAACATGCATTTTTCTTAGTACAGGCAAACATAAGCCACATAAATGTAAATATAGGTCAATCTGGCTCCTGCAGAATTGGTCAACAAATGATGGGCTACGTATACTGGCAATCTTAGCTGAATCCCAGCTAAGAAACATACATCTCCTTTCCAGCACATTATTATTATTATTATTATTAGTTTTTTTTCTTGATTGTATTTGTATCTTTTGTTTCACCTGGAAAATTGTGATTAATGTTAACTACAGATTAACAATGAAACAATTTTTTATTCACTTTATAAGTGTTAATATTATAGTAAATATGATCAGTGAATCCAAAATATTTCTCCTCCTTCTGATGCATAAGGATGACTTTTGAACTTTGCCTTGGTTCTAAGAGGTTTGTTTGTTTGTTTTGTGCATTAATATCAATTGTTTAATCATTACTTAAAAATAAAAATTGATCAGGAAAACTCTTTTTCACAAAATAGCAGAATACAAAATTCTATCCATGGAATTAGAGAGTTTTAATTGTAATTTAAATGAAATGCACAAAAACTGAAATGCTCAAAAATAAAATTATATTTTAATTTTTTTAAAAAATTCTTTATTGGCCAAGTGTGATTGGGTATACAAGTAATTTCTCTTGGTGCATACGCTCTCAGTGTACATAAAATAAAAGATACATTCGTCAAGAATCATAACATACAACATTTAATGAAAGTCATAGGGAACAAATAAGCAATCATATTAGGAAACAGTTAATATAAATCGTAAGGATACCAGCAACAAGGTTACAATCATACAGTCATAAGTGGGAGGAGATGGGTGATAGGAACGATGAGAAGATTAATAGTAATGCAGACTTAATAACTAGTTTGACAGTGTTGAGGGAATTATTTGTTTACAGAGTAAATGCGTTCGGGAAAAAACTGTTCTTGTGTCTAGTTGTTCTGGTGTGCAGTGCTCTATAGTGTTGTTTTGAGGGTAGGAGTTGAAACAATTTATGTCCAGGATGCGAGGGGTCTGTAAATATTTTCACAGTCCTCTTTTTGACTGGTGCAGTATACAGGTCCTCAA
>JANHFM010003825.1:106685-121272 GCA_032468115.1 Grayia smithii
CTGATGGCTCAGATGCATGCCCCCAACAACCCAAAACCAGCTAAGGCCTGCTAAGGAGTGGCTGACCTACATCCCAGGGAAAAAAGGGACTAGACCCTGGTGTGTGTGTGTGTGTGTGTGTGTGTGGTTTTGCAACATTCCCTTGCCTGCCATCATCTCACGATGCCCTCGAGGGAAAGTGCCGTGCTATGGCTGGCCCACGAGACCCCCATCCCTTTCCCTGGGAGAGGGAAGAGGAGGCCCTTGCTGAGACCCACAGCCTTCCTTCCCCTGCCGCCTCGCACTGAAAGGCTTAGGCAGACGATCCAAAGGGTCTCCACGCAGGAGACCCCAAAGACACGTACACGGACCCCACCTTTCAGAAATGCAGTAATCAGCTTTGCTGCCACCAGAGGGCGCTAGCCACCCACACAGCGAGGAACCAGCCAAGTCCCTCCAAGGAGGAAAACCCCAAATCTCCTATTGGGGGCGGGGGGATTCTTGCATGGGGTACACGGAAGCCTCCCAAAGGAGGTCAGTGGATGCCTCCGGCCCTGCAGCTGCTGCGTGGAGCACACTGGGCCTCCTGGAGCAGCCAGGGGCCTGTGGAAGCCCCCCCCCTCCGTCTGGGGCCCAGAGTCAGTGCTTCCCCAGAGCAGTGGGGGGGAGGGGGGAGCAGGAAGCCACCTTTGGGCACAGTTGCTGAGGGAAGCTGACAAGTATTAAACAAACACAAGTTTGACTTGCCCGGCATTCTCTTTGTGTTTTAAACATATATTTTAAATATACAATGAAATAAAGTGGTCGATTGGATCCAAATGTTCTTTGATGAAATAGATTATTAGGTAGACTTATTTCAGATGCAGCTCAGGTTCAGTTTTGGCACTGAAAGAACCTTGCTTACTGTTGGATGTTCTTTAGCAGGAAAGAGACAGGATGAATAGAGTTTCCATTTTTAGGTGTTATACATCAGCCATTTTTACCATTTATTTGGTGTGTTTGTGTGCGTGCACATGTATGTTTGTATATGTGTATCTGTGTGTTTGTATGTGAGATATATATATATATATATATATATATATATATATATATATATATCACACACACATATCACACGGAAACGGACACAGAAAGTCAGAGAGAGAGAGAGATTGAGAGAGAGAGATTTGTCTTTCTTTTGTACGCCACTGAGTCACATTGTCTGAGCTGAGCAACCATAAAAATGCTTTAAATAAATGAACTTTATTGATTTTCCTGGACCTCTTAGCAATTTTCAGTACCATTGGCCTGGCATCTTGTTGTCCAGACAAGGTGTAGCTACAACCGCCTTCAAATGGTTCTTGCCTACACCTGGATGGCAAATGGTTACCTGGGAGTAGGACTTATCACTGGTTGTTTTTGATACAGCTGTTACCATTTTATTGCCTTTTTATGCTAGGCAAAGATGCTGTTAGTGTCCCAGATTTTTAATAATAATAATAATAATAATAATAATAATAATACTCTTGTGATATTTTTGACTTTATGTTGCTGCTTTTCCCCTCTCTGTGATATTAAGCTGCTGATTAAAATGTAATAATTGAATTGAATTTATTTTGTATTAATTGTTTGAATGGTTGCATGTGTAAATTATTTTGAGCTGTTTTAAAATAAGATGTGTTGTGCATATATTTTACATGAATATAAATAAACAAGCCATCACTTCAGTGGTGTTCTAAGCATATTAGCTAATCACCAGAATACTTTAAAGCATCTGGATGGGAAGTTATTCTTTAAAAAAAAAACCAAATATTTAGCTGCTAGAAATCTCAGAAATGAAAAGGCTTGTCCCTACCCCACAGTCCCTGCCCCCATAATAACAAAATTTAAGTCTGAACTTGATAGATGGAGAAAAGTATTAACACGGAAACAATGATTTTATTCTTGGTATTGTTTGTGGGGATTCTCAGTCATCCAGGTCACGGTTGTCCCAAAGGTGCTTTTTCAAGAGGCACCTGGACTTTTTTGGTTTTTCTCTGGTTTTCGCTTCTTGGGTGAGAAGCAAAACATCTTCAAAGAAAACCCAGAATGTCGAGTTTCCTCTGAAAAAGCACCTTTGGGATGGTCATTATTTTGACATTTTAATTAAATTTAAATATAGTTCTGTTCTCATCACCAATCATTCCTTTGTCCTGGTCAAGTGTAGCCCCCAACTTGAAACAACACACATGCTTTGAAAATAGATTTATTACTGAACTTCAGGCTGCAAAGAAATTAAATTTGAAACATTGCAGACTAGTACAGAACAGCAGGAAGTGAGAAATATTCAGTTCCATCCCAATCATAAATAGTCTAGGTTAGAAGTTTTATATACCTTTTTTTTTTTCGCTAAATCCCTAAAGTGTCCAACTTGAATCCAATGCAATGCCTTGGCAACATAGCTTTATTCAAAATGATGGCAGGAGGGATAGAACTGTTCCTGCATCTCATGATTCATATGCTACGCTAGCGTGAATAGGGGAATAAAACCCTGAGTAGCCACATCATACTAAACCAAATTGTGTGTGTGTGTGTTTTAATCTATTTTGTTAACTATTTTTTTTGAAAAAAGGGGAAAAAAGAGATAAATAAGGGGGAAAAAAGAAAATCTAGAGTAACTAAATAATGGATTTAGATTAAATTTTTCAACATTTCTTAATTAGTTTTAAATGACTGAGTATTTAATAGGAAGGTTTAAGTATCCTTATAGCAATTACCATGTAAATAAACTTTGATATACTTAGTGGGAATGTAAGATTTAGTAATATTTAAGTAAAAAATAGCAAGTTGGAAAAGAAATTTAGGTTTATGAATTTGTTTCATTCTATTATAAATAATAGTTGTAACTGTTCAGCTTACCACCAAGTATGGAGAAATGGCCCAACCTGGCTGCCATTTTACCAACAATTTTTAGAGAGTGAACTGTCCATTTTAGCAAACAATACTGGAGTGAAACATCAGCAATAAAATAACTTATACCAGTTTTTTTCTAAGTATGTTTGGTATGAATGTAATGTTTTTCTTCCATTGAAATTCCTCTTGAGAAATATTAAATATTGTATGTAGGATCTTCATCCATTTAATCACAGCCTCTTTAAATTGTTTGGTTTGTGAACATATTTCAACACATAAGGCCCAGCAAATGCTCTGAATCTGCGTTAAAAGGTTTTCAAATTCGTTAAGAGTCTCCAAGTGTTCCCACTCATTTCTGAGATTCTTTTAATTGTTTTCTTGACATTTTTTTTACATCTATAATGTTTATTTGAAAAATGAAAATGGTTGGATCATTCTGGCATTTTCAAAGAGAGTTTCAAAATATTTTCTTCTTAATAATCAAATCTTGCAGTTTATACAAATTGTTATCTCTCTACTGAGTTTGCTTCCTCTTTATTAAAATAAATTTTTAATAAGTAGGTGAGAGATAAGTCATTTTTCTCGTGTATTTATCACATTTTTTAAAACACTGTTTATTATTGCATGATCTCTCTATAAGCCATTTATTTCTGTTTGTATCAGTCCAAAGATTTTTCTACAAATCATCTGGGATTTCTGTTCTTTCAATAAAGGCAACTCAACCATAAGATGTTATGATGATATGAACCAATCTGTAATCCAAGTTAGACAGTAAGATGGTTGGAGTTGCTGGACTCTCTTGTTCCTAAAAATGTAACGTTAAGTAGTTAATTTAAACTTAATCCTCAATCATTTATTAGTCCACCAAAAATATTTACTTGCCTCTATCCATCATTTAATACTCTATTTTCAATTTTTATTGGGAGCGTTTGGACAGGAAATTAAACCTTGGCAGAATGTTCATTTTAATGACTATGATTTCCCTTAATTAATATTGTTTTAACTTTCTCCATCTTAAATATATATCTAGTGTTATATTTTTAAAAATTTTGTAAAAAACGTAGATTTAAGTAGTACTTTATTATCAACCTATGTGGGTTTTGGGTTTAGAATGCAGTGTTTAAACTGTAAATTCACTTTTATAAATTTAGTCAATTATGGTTTATTCAAGAAACCATTTTTAAGCAAACCAAGACTTAATTTGCTATATGAACATAGCAAAATTCTTCATCTGAACAATTACCGGTTATTGTTTGAAACATGTTTTTAACTTAGATCCTTATCCTTTCACATTAAAAACCTAATGTTTTATTTAATCAACAGATTTTGTTTCATTTTATTAAGGAATAAGTTTAAGATTTCTCTCAAATCACCTAACTAAATACAGCTGTGACCAGGGGGGCTTTTGCACAGGTATGCCTAGTGCGCCAGTTGCGCCCCTTCCTAGACCGAGATGCCCTTCGCATAGTCACTCATGCTCTTATCTCCCGTCTTGATTACTGCAATGCCCTCTACATGGGGCTGCCCTTGGGGTGCACCCGGAGACTACAGCTAGTCCAGAATGCAGCCGCGCAGTTGTTACGGGAGCTTCCCGTTACTCTCGTGTTTCACCTCTCCTGCGCGAGCTGCACTGGCTCCCTATGGTTCTCTGGGTTCATTTCAAGGTGCTGGTCCTTACCTTTAAAGCCCTACATGGCTTGTGCCCACGGTACCTTCAGGAACACCTCCTGCCAGCCTCTTATTGCTCGCTGCGCTCACACAGAGCAGCCCTCTTCCGAGTCCCATCAGCCAGACAATGTCGGCTGGTGAATCCTAGGAGGAGGGCATCCTCTTTGGGTGCATCCACCCTCTGGAATGGGTTACCCACTGAGCTCCAGACCGCCCCCGATCTCCACTCTTTCTGCCGTGACCTGAAGACTTGGCTTTTCCAACAGTCTTGCTGATCCAGGGGGTAGTCTTAATTTTGGCTTTTTAATTATTTTATTTGTAGTTTTAATACTGTTTTTATTTGTTTTATCTTATTGTATACATTTTTATCTATGTGCGCCTCCCTGAGTCCTTAGGGAGTAGGGCGGCATATAAATTGAATAAAACTTAAACTTAAACTTAATTGATGCCATCTCACCGCGTTTTGAGGCTGGGCCTGTTTATACGAATTAATGCAGTTTTGCCACAGTTGTGGTTGACTCGTCTGTGCCTCGTTTCTTTCGTGCCAGGCCTGCCCTGCCAGGCTGAGACAAGGACTATCTGTATATTGATTTTCTTTCCCCCAAAAAACTCAAGAGCAATGCAAAGAAACAACTTTAACACATATAAATAAGAGTATTTAAACTAAGTAATGCAACTATTACTATAATTAATACTACAATGTAAATAATGCAAATGAGCTTTTAAGTGATCATTTAAGACTATTGTAATATATTATAGTAATAATTATGGTTATTTTATCAGAAAAGGGCTGTTGAATCAGAATGTCCTTTCCTTTTTAATTGATTATAAGACTGCGGGATATCTAATTGAAATGTCTAATGCTGCAACAATATTACTTTACTTTTAAAGGAACTTAATTGTTTATATTATTGGATAATTAATACTTTTTCACTATTTCAATATGCTTATGTTTGAATTCTTGGGTGAAAGCTTCCCAAAATTGCCTGGAAGTCAAATTTAATAAAATAAACAAAATCACCACAGAATACATTTTAATGTGACAGGACTCTTTTCCTTGGTCCAGTCAGATGGAAGAAGTTGAAATTTCAACTTTAAAACTGGGGTTTGCATCAGTCCAAACTGCAAAACAGATTTGCATGAAACAAACCAGGCTAATTCCTTGGGTTGTAAAAAAAAAACCCCTAAAAAACTAAGCTTAAATAATGTACAATAAAACTTGTCTATTTTGCTGTAATGCTAAACCAAAAATAAAACTTTGTGAGAATGTTTTTACATAAAAATAAAAGCTTCTCTCCTGCTGGGACAGAAAAGCACAGAGATTTGAAGCTCATGGGGCATTATTCTTATTCATCAGGCTGAAGAGCAGCATTAGGAGCAAACACACAGAGAAAGACCTTAACAAAAGAATTGGAGTGAGTCAACAATCTGCCTAGCCAACAAATTCAGCAACCTACATTGCATATCAATCTCCTGCCTGGCCTTATGAAAATACGAAAACATTTTGCACAGAAGTTGCTCAAGATGCCTCGGGAATAATACAAATTTATTCTTTGCAATATAACCACCATAGTGAAATTAGTGGGCAGGGCCCCTCCCCACCTTCCTTGAGAGGCAGGCTCTCAGTTTCAATCAACATTCAAGCTGAGGAGGCAGAGTTGAGTTCAAGGAGATTACTCCCAACATTCTACCTTTTGTCTAGGTAGAAAAAGTGTTGGTCTTTTTAAAATTAAAGAGATAAGCCGGAAACTGAAGCTGAGGAAGAGAGCCGGCCTTCATTCCTTCTTCCCAGCTACTTCAGAAATAATCAACTGGAGTGGATCTGGAGGGGGAAGTCCAGGGATCATTTAAAACAGAGAGATATCCGTTTCTGTCTTTTTCTGAAGGAATAAGTGAAAAATATTCAGCTAAAAAGGCTGCATACAATTCATTTTTATTTTGACTGTTTGGGCTTAAGTCTAATATTTTGTGTTTGGTGCTTATATTCTACATACCAGCTCAGTAATTGTGCGCTTTTATTTATTTAAAATGTTTTTAATATTTTGCAGAGATACATGCAATTTAGAGCCTTCTCATACTATGTTGGTCCTAAAATATGATTGGACCAAGCATCATCTTGCAGTTTGTCTAAAATCTTCTATTTCCTTTATATTTTAATGGAAGAACTTTTTAAATTGTGGCTTGCTATTTAAATTGCACTATATTTCATCAGCCTTGCCACCAAACACTTCACATGTACTATAACCAATTAAACTAAAAAGGGATTTTTTTACATTCATTTTTTAAAATTGATTTTATTACTTGTTAAAATAGAATGATCTATTTTATGTGAGGGAATTTAACTTTTAAGGAAAGTGTTCTCTCTAGTATACATTATTATATGGACCATTTTAGGATGCTATTGGCATACCTCCTTTCCTCCAGTCCTTAGCCACTTACAGGCACTATGCTTCACACATTGGAAGACAGGTTTGTTTCAAGCCAATCTCTAAGCTGCTTCAAAGGTAAGAGATATAGTTAGGTGAGAAAAGTGGTTGTGAAGAGTCAGTCAAATTCATCACTCTAATACTTGTAAGTAAAGAAAAGAAGTTGCTTCTGGTTTTGTACTAAAGATGTGCAATCTTTAGTACAAATTGATGTGAGGGCCATCAATTTTGTTTTTTCAGGGTTTTTTAAAATTAGTCTTCGGGTGTTTGCAGGAGATTAGCTATGATTGTAATAAAGGTGAAGTACTGAAATTCCTTCCTTTTATTTTTTGGAATTTATAGAGGGTTTCTCCTCCCCCAATAAAATGACTTTCAGAGGCTATTCTCTTGCTGGTTAAAACAACAACATATCAAATTTATTTCTACAATTTAGCAATGTCCCACTAAGATGGGGGCAGTAACATATAACAGAATGGCAAGCACCCCAATGCAACACGGAGCCTGTCGCCCATCCTTGACACAATGTGAATCAAAGTGGCTACTGTGGTCCTAATACAAGAAATAATATACAGCATAACTCAAAAAGTGCTCAATAAAGTTGTTCTTTTCCTGAATAAAATTATCAACCCGGTTATTAGAGAAAGATATTGTCAGCCAACAAAGTGTAGCCAGCATTGTCTTCATCAATATGAAACAGAGCTGCATTATCTTTGTATTAAAAGCAAGTAGCTAAAAAGGCATCTGTGCTTAATTTAAACTTAGGGTAAAATGACAGCAGATTTGCTT
The DNA here is from genome assembly GCA_032468115.1 of Grayia smithii. NCBI lineage: Eukaryota > Metazoa > Chordata > Lepidosauria > Squamata > Grayiidae > Grayia > Grayia smithii. Next base: position 114,416 of record JANHFM010003825.1, read on the forward strand.
TTCAGTGTTTAAATCAGATTTGATTTGATCAATATGTAAAACTGAATTCAAGGTCTACGCTGAATTATTTGATTTGATTCAAAGTAGAACAAGGATTCCAAATGAATAAATAGAAATAACTTTTCCAAAGTCAAAAGTTATAAGCTGTTTAGAGTCACTTTGATAGAGAGATATGTAGTATATAAATTTAATAAATAAAAAGGTCAGAATTTATTCTATAGTAATTGTGAAACATGAAGCAGAGCAAGAGCAAGACCATGGCCATAACAGTAAGTGTGGGGTAAACAGTAAGTGTAATTTTGTTCGAAAGGTGAATTTATTATTTCCGATTACAGGCACTCTGATTTACAAATATAATATGCCTCTAAATCCATCTTTAAGTAAATTTTGTAGGCAAGTAAGAACAGACAGATATGGTACATATTTAGCATCAGCCATATATTTGCCTTAGTATATAGTTTACCTTTACCTTGAAGTAGGTATTAAGGAAGTTTGTTCAAAGCTGTACAATGGCCTTGTAGCAGCTGAAGTCCTCGGTAACAGTACAGAAAACTTTGGTGAACCTTTCTCTAATTAGGAACTTGTTCTTCTAATTTTGCCATCCCTGCTTTAACCAGTGGAAAGGCTTCAGCTAACTCTTTTGCCAAATCCCTTTTTGATTCTGGAGGTTTTAGGTCCCATTCTTCTCAAATGCTATGATTTGCTCTGATCACTTTATTATTTCCGCTTTATTTTCAATTGGGATTGTTTTCCTTTTTTTAAATGCATCACCAGCACTTCCATCGGATTTTCACTTTGAACGCATAGTTACAAAGAAGAGAAAGTTTTAAGCCAAATACAAAGGCAAACAGTCAACCCAGTGTAAATGGCTATATGGTCTCACTTAAAATGGTGGATGGTGTTCTGTTTCCTTGAGCCAACAAACCACTGAAGCCGCACAATGTTTTCATAAGTGTTACACAAACTCATGCGTACATTCATTGTTACAAATTATTAATTTAAAATTTTAATATAATAGGCTTTATGGCATCTTGTTCATATTAGTTGTCCATAAATCAGATGTTCTTAACCTAGGGACTGCCTGTACAAATGTATAGCTAGCTAATGATAGCAAACCCTCAGTTTTCAATGTAAATGTGAAAGGCATTTTAACTAAACAAGATATTGAAATAGTATTTTAACTAAACAGATATTTAAATAGACATATTATTTTAACTAAACAAGATATTTAAATAGACATATTATTCTTTATTTTGAAAGATAAGGTTGGTCTTCCTAAATAAATTTTTTCACTTTCTAAGATCATTTAAAGTGAATACTCTGTAATTGCTATTTTAAAAAGTTTTCAGTAAAATATTTTCTCTCTCTTTGAGGAGAGAATATATTGATTTTGTGTGTGTGTGCCTTATGTAGCAAAAATTGATTTCAGAGGTTTTCTACTATTATGTGAGACCCATCTATGCTGCAGGCATTTTCTGTTTGAAGTTTTTTTTTTAACATTCCATATTTCTTAAAATTCCATATGATTCTCATTGTATGAATTAATAAAGAAGTAGTAAAGCCTTATGAAGATATTGTACCTAATGGCAGATAACACCTACGTGCTGGACAACAAATCACAGGTTTTACCTCAGATATTTTCCTTGGTTGCCAGTGATATGAAATATAATTATCATTTTTGCACAAGCCAATAGGTATATTTCCTCACTGTTTTTGTTTTCAGAAATTATTGTAAAAAAAACCCATCAGAAATTGTTTTATCTGATGAACCAGCAACATGTGTTTTTAGGGTGATGCATCTAAAGACAAATGACCCACAAGAAGAGGAAAAGCTGATAAAGGATTAGGTTTGCTTACAATATACCCTCACATTTATTTTAATATGACCAATTTGTATACATCAATTTGTATACATTACTTTCACTTATAAAGCTCTAGTACTTGTGATTCATTAGCCCTAAAAAGACTTAGTTATTATTAAAACCAAAGTGCTCACTTACTCTTTCGATCTTTTCAATCCTGAGCTTTTAACCATTGTAGCTGTACTCTATGGGGCCTCATCTATCTTCTCTGACACCTAAGAATTCATCACAATACTAAGAATGTTTAGACATTTATTTATATCTAGTTAAGAGTGAAGGTATGCATCTAGGGAGGTGGTGTAAGTAATACCTATTGGGGGCTTTACTAGAAAACACTTCCAAATGAGTCTCTTCTTCTAAAATCCCTTGTATAATTTAACCCATATGATTTTAAATAGTGTGCAGACCACCCACAAAATTGTAGTGAAAGGCATTATTCTTCAAAGAAAGCCAATGAAACAGTCTCTGGAAGGATCAAAATGTTTCCAAAGAGCCTAGATTTTATAGCTACTTCAACAATAAGTCCTTTTAGCTCTCAATTTCACACAAAATTCTCACAAATTCACACATATGCACAAATCTGACATGCTCCCAATAAACGGATGGTTACCCTGACTACAATTTTCAGTCCCACACAGGGCAGTCAATGTATCTCAAGATGTTTTATAATTAGGTGTGTGACCACTAGATTTACTTATTTTATGGGCTTAGATGTAACCTGGCAGTCCAAGGTGAGAAGGAAATGCATGCAGGTAAATCAGTAAATTGATAAAGCAGGAAACAACCACAAAGCAACGCAGTAAAAGGAACATATGTTCTGCTATAGAAGTATCAAATCAAAATTTTATTACAATCATACACCAGCATGTAGTAAAAATCTATTTAGTAGCTTTACTTGTAAGAATTATTAGTACACAGTTTCTCAACCTCAGCAATTTTAAGATGTGTGGACTTTTTAAAGCTAAAGAGGAAAGGACAAAAGCAGTTGCTTAAGAACAACTGCTGCTAGTTAAATTCATTGATACAGTTCGTGGATCATTTCAGATTTTCTGAAAGAGAAAAGAGAGAAAAACCTGTTGCTAATTTTAAATTCTGAACATAATTCAAATTCTTGAAATAATCATGAAAACTTTAAGTTAGATTACTACTTTTATATGTCTACCATAATTATCTATATTGGCTTTTTCTTAGCCTGTTTAAATATTATTTTAAAGGTTGTCTTGGCACATGCTTTAATCCTGTTGCCTGGAAACATTTTTTGCAGTCCCATATCCATGGTCTTTAATTATTTTGCCATTGCTATGCCAGAAGTCCACTATGCCAATTATTTGTAATTCTCATCCAGGACCAAGCAAGCCAGCAAGAAAATAATGTCCTTTAGTAGATCAGGCAAAGAAGTCAAGATCTTGCAACAGCAAATGGATGTTTGGTGCAACAAACAGAAAGAAAACATGGTAAATTGTATTTAAAAGTCTCATAGTAGCTCTTAAAACCTGTCATTGACAGATTCTGTGGTGATCTTGGCCCCATTGTTACTGGCCATGTGTCTATATATGTGTTGATTTCTTGCAACTCTCTAATCAAGTCCCTGCAGTTTTCTTGGCAAAGGTTTTGGAAGTGGTTTGCCATTCCCACCTCCTTGGCATTAGAAAGAGTGACTGACCCAAGGTCATCCAACTAGCTTTGTGTCTAAGGGGACTTACAGTCTACTGGCTTCTAGCCTGATGTCTTAACCTCCAGACCAAACTTCTTATATGCCTGTTACTATTTTCTTCATTACATCAGTGTTGTATATCTAAAGATTAATAAATGATACTTTAGTTTAGCTTAGAACATGATACATGGATTTTTAAAAAATCAAGAATATGTACCACCACCCTTTCCATTCTCTCATACAAATAATCCCTGGATCAAAGATCTTGTGGTAAAAAGGATAAAAGCTGAACATATTTGTTTTAGATTAAGACATTCTCCTCTTCTTTCTAGCCCCATTTATAAATATGTCAGTGAAATGCATCCATTGGAGGGCTCCTTCATTAGCCTTTAAAATGTCTAGCATTTGTCATTGTTAAGAGCTGCACTACTTGGATGGAATAACAACTGTTATGAAAGTTTAAGAATTTGCTTCTACCAATGTCTCCAAGGTAAGTCGATCACAGCATGCTATTCCAATCTACATTAAACAAGAGTTTTTGTTAATTTTTTTTTCTATTGACAGAAGATGGATCTACCATATAAAAAGAATTGTATTCCCTGAGGCAAGCCTCAAACCTCTGAGGTTCTGTTCATATTTTCCTAGCTACCTTTCTGTCATGCAAACTTATTAGGACTACATTAAGCTGCTTTCTCTAGGAGGTACTGGCATTTTCCCTGGCAAAAAAAAAAATGATTGTTTTTCCCAGGCTCTTGCTGTCTCTTCTAATGCTCTGATTCCATTTTAGGCTCAAAATATTGCACATATCTGATTTATTTGATACTGAGTTAGAGTATTATGTAAACTTAACTATTGTGTCTTATTCAATATATCATGGTATAATCATGCCACAACCTAGACATTAGTTGATTTAAGAAGGAACTCCTGTCAGTTCCCTGTTTGCAAGAAGGAAAGTGTATCATCAAACAACAACTGGTGCTTTCAACAGATTGGTAGTATAACACATCTTCAGGGATGATGTTATAATTGCTAAGCAGCAAAGTAATATTCTGGTTTGTACATTAGTCCCCTAAACAATTTTGTGGCTTAATCAATTTGTTGATCAGACAATATAATATCCTTAGTAGTTATAATGGTTAACTCCAATTCTATTATATAAACTTCAGAATTGACCTTCCTACATGGAAAATATATCCCAGCACTGTAATGCAGGAACTGGGTAAATATTTTTTAAAATATATTTTATCTACTTTATCAATAAGATCTACAAACAGAATGAATCTCAAATCATATCACAAAGACTCCATCTGTCATATGAACAGATTTTGATGTCCAAAACTGTCACAATAGCTTATGGGAAATCATGCTGAAACAGAATCAACCTCAAAAGGAGTTTAGTCTTCAAAAGTGAATGAGCCACTCTTAACAAAGCCACTGGGGTAAAGTCTTCCCATGCAGTAAAGATGGAGAGTGGAGAAATAAGAAATTTCTCTGTCCTTGTAGTGTAGGTGCAAATGTGAGGTCATTTTTGATTTGACCAAATTTGCTTCTGGTCTTCCTCCACAGTGCTCCAGAATTGCAATGTCTGAACTATCTGTAGCAGCTCATCAAGAGCCTGGATATCACTTGTGTATGAATACAGATCTTTATGTCACTCCATTTAGTGTGCTAATTGTACCCAATCCTGGATGGGAGACCCTGCTTACAACCACTCATACTTTAATCATTTCTTAATTTGTTGTTGTTAGTTGCGAAGTCGTGTCTGACCCATTCTGACCCCATGGACAACGTTTCTCCAGGCCTTCCTGTCCTCTACCATCCTCTGGAGTCCATTTAAGCTCATGCTCATGCTTCAATGACTCCATCCAGCCACCTCATTCTCTGCCGTCCCCTTCTTCTTTTGTCCTCAATCTTTTCCAGCATTAGGCTCTTCTCTAGTGAGTCCTTCCTTCTCATTCGGTGGCCAAAGTATTTGAGTTTCATCTTCAGGATCTGGCCATCTAAAAAGCAGTCAAGGTTGAATTCCTCTAGGACTGATTGGTTTGATCGCCTTGTAGTCCAAGGGATTTCTTAGTCTGGGTACTGCAAAACTCTTCATCTGGGTCTGCTTTTGAAAATCATCTGGAAACTACAATTGTTCAGAATGCAGCAGCATCGGTAGCTATGGGTAAATCTTGAAATACTTAAGAAGAACTTGATATAAAATATTTTATAAATGGTACAAAACTCCATTACTAATTACCAAAATAGACAAATCATATAACATTAAATGTTGAAAATTTCCTAACAATGTTGTTAACAAAGAAGGAACATTTAATCATATATAGTACAATGATTATATAAAAAAATTCAAAAGTACTGAAAAAAAAATACTTCAAAATACTCAGGAAGTACCCTAAAAATAAAATCTGAGCTGAAACCACACATTTTTATTAGATATAATTCCAGAAACCATAAATGTAAAATATCACAATTACTGTATGCTGATAGCTGCAAGACCAAATTTGGTACAACATTAGAAAAGTGGAACCTTGCCAACAATAATAGATTGATTGACCAGAGTGAGAAAAATATAGCAATGGCAAAATTGAGAGTGTATATCTATTATAGAGGTCTAAACAAATACATGCAGGAAGGGCTCCATTTTATCCTATATATTAGGCTTCTCCAATCCCTGGGCTGCACACCAGTACCTGTCTGTGGCCCATTTGGAACCGGGTTGTGCAAGCAGCAGGCAAGCGTGTAAAGCTTTAGTTGTGCATTCGCGAGATTGAGTTGCGCACAGGAAATCATCTCTTCCTCCTGCTGCCATCGCTGCCGATCCATGAGTCAGAAAGGTTGAGGACTGCGGCTACACATCATACAGCAAGCCAAATTTAGGCAAATTTAGGCTAGTATCTGTTTGCAATTAAAAGTATATTAAAACCACTTATACTAAAACTAACTAACCAAGTAAACAAAAAACCCTGGCGCCATAGTTAAACTTTCAGATGCAGGCCACAAGTTCATCTCATCAACCTTAGGTTGTGCTTACAAGAAAAGCCAGATTTTAAGTGCTTTTTGGAAGATTAAAAAAGAGAGGGGCTGCCAAATTTCAGAGGAAAGAGTGATTCCATAGGGCAGTGGCTGACATGGAAAAGGCACATAAGATGGAACACATAAAAGAAGAGACTAGGAGCACATCCAACCTGTTCTATCTGAGAAGATGGGCACATATCCTTAAGAAGAGGGAGGTCCTGCAGATAACCTGGTCCCATGCCATATACAGTTTTTTTTGTTTTTTTGTTTTATTGAAAAAGTTTTATAACAAATTTAACAATATAAATCCCCCCTTCCCCCCT
>JANHFM010003825.1:134329-145253 GCA_032468115.1 Grayia smithii
TTATTTCATATTCAAATTTCAATTGTGTTTTTTATTGTTTTTTATTGTTTAATGTTTGCTTCTGTTTCATGTAAGCCGCCCCGAGTCCCTCAGGAGATGGGCAGCATATAAATGTCATTAAATAAATAAATAAATAAATAAATATTCAGCTAAAGTGACCAATTTTAATGCCAAAAGTCCAGGCAATTTCAAAACTGTAATTGATAATGCAGCAGCTATCCATTGAGTATGCTAACAAAATATCTTACTTATTTATTATTTATTACATTTATATGCCATCCATCTCACTATCAAGCAACTCTGGATAATCTTTGGAGTGTTTGTATACAATTTTCATGAGTTCAGAACACAATGGCTCTTTAGTCATGCTGTAAAAGTGTAGAAGGTGATTGATATTTCAAAGGCATTTCACACAGACAAAGAATGGAGAACTTCATTTTCTGTTTGAAGTATGAAAAGTGAGCAAAACCTTTTAGCACTGTTTTCCTTCACATGATAAATTATGCAATTATGAAAATGATATCGCTGTGTTGTCCTGTTTTACACGGATTTTTCAACCTGTTATTATTCTGAAAGCACTAGTTTGGCCCCATGGTTTCAATAACTAGATGAACTAGATTCTAAAATAAGAGTACTATGCTATCATTTGTCTGTTTTCATGGTCTTTCTTTTAATACAAAACAGGGGGGAAATACCCAAAGCACAGCCTGTTTCAAAGGAAGAGAGAAAGGATAGAAAATGTGATTTGTCATCCTAAATTATTTTTTATTTGCTTCTGCCAATATGAATCAACATGAAATCCTAGCAGGTTCCACAATACATGGAAAGAAACCATATATATAAGCATGCACACACAAACACAAATGCTTTCAGAGCCAGAAATATCTCTTAAAATGAGTGTTACACAAATTCTATACCTGTACCTGATAGAAGTGTTCAACTCTAACCTGAAAGTGTCTTTTCCCAGGATAGCAGATGAACTGCAGAAAAGGATTATTGGTATTAATTACTTTTAGCTTTAAAAAAAAACACTGAGCGAAATAAAATTAAACTACCTTATATAGTTTAAGTAGCTCCCAAGAAAAACATGCTCCTAATCTACGCAGCATCCCCCCCACCACCACCAAAAATGCAAACAGGTGGGAATTACCGTATTTTTCAGAGTATAAGATGCTCCGGACTATAAGACGCACCTACCTTTTTGGAGAGAAAAACAAGAAAAAAAAATTCTGCCACTGCCTCCCAGCAATTTGCCTCCTTGCAGCAAACAGCAAGCAGCCTGTTTCACTTTCAGCACAGCCTGATTAGTACAAAGAAAAAAATCTGCCTCTGCCTCCCAGCAATTTGCCTCCTTGCAGAGCCCAAAAATGGGGCGCACAAAGGCAGCAATAGGCAACGGCAATCCCTACAGCCTGAAACAGATGATGGTCGAGAGACCGATCTAACTGACAATCAGCCGCTTGTGCTAATCAGGCTGTGCTGAAGCTGAAATTGAAACAGGCTGTTTGCTGTTTGCTGCAAGGAGGCAAATTGCTGGGAGGCAGAGGCCAAAGGGTGGGGGCCGGCAGGTGGGCAGGGCTACATTCAGTGTATAAGACACACCCAAATTTTCACTCTCTTTTATGGGGGGGAAGTGCATCTTATACTCTGAAAAATATGGTAATTAGATTCTTCTAAGATCAATAAAACATATAACAAAAAGTTTTTAAATTAGGAGATTTTATATATTTAACAAACTTAGAAGCCACCACAGAGGGAGAAGCTAATTAGGTATAAATATTAATGCAACAATCAAACCACATGCCCATTGGTACCTAATATGACTGCAGACATTCAGTGGGATGGTTTGGAAAGTAATTGGTGCAAGGAAAGCATGCCTCCTTAATGTATTAAAAAAACCTTATATCAAGTAGAAAGTTTGATGACACTAATCCAAAGATTTTCCCAGGGTGGCAGCTCGTGAATTTACATGCACAACAATCTGCTGGGACCTGCAGTTTAGCCACCTGTGGGTGGAAAGATGCAAAACAGTTGCATGCACCAGCACCTGCTCATTCATAAAAGATTAAGATAATCTTACCTTCTGATTGTATGCAAATGAAGGGTTGGCATCTAAGAGAAGGACCCCAATTCACAAGATACACTTAACTCTGGTTACTGAGTTAAGTAATCTTCCAGTTTGGCAGATTACACTGAACCACAAAATAACTAAATGGGCTTCATTCATTCAACATAAGATACAAAAAAAAAAAAATTAAGCAAAGTTAATACCCAGGTGAGCATATTGTGCAATTACAGTAATTAGTTCAGGTAAACCAAGTGCTGAAAATGTGCAAGGTTCTATACTGAAATTTTTGGCTGCTCTAACACTAGTAGTGCCAGAGAGCATTACAAACAGTACTAAAATATGAGAAGTACCATATGAGAAGTTACAACTAATGAGAAATTTGACTGATAAGGTGTGCAACCTTCTGAATATTAGTATAATTTTAAAAAATACCTGAAAATGTTTCATAACAAGTACCATTACACTCATTCTTCTACACTCAGTCAATTGGGATAGTAGATTGTAACCTTTAGAGACCATTTATCAGTAAATGGTAGATTAAGACAGATAGGAGGACTCACATCTCTTGTCAACTCTGCATTTTTATAATCTGGAACTTCAGCAAGTATTACTATTATAGAGTGGATGACATATATATTATTCTGTTATGTGTGGTTTAAAAATAACAAAGAATGACTTTAATTTTATTTTGGATCACATTCCCTTTTTCTTCTTGAATCTACTATCTTAAAAACCAAAATGAATACCCATCTGCCATTGTTTTGTTTTTTAACTTTTTAAATGCTAGAAATATTTTTCAGATTAAAAATAAAATAATTTTGATAATATAATTCTAAAGACTGTGAAAGAGAACAAATGTGGCAAAAATTCTCCTTCACTGAGATGTCTCCTCAAACTTGCTTACAGATGCAGTGAAATGCAGAATCAAATAGCAAGAGCAACTACTTCTGGCGAAGAAGTTAAATGTATTGTGTGTTATTGTTATGATGAAAAAAAGGTAGCAAAAAAATAAATTGTATTCCTGTGGGATTTCTGTTTAAAATGGACAGTATATGTTTTACTATCAGGTTCAGTACTTAGTAACATCAGGAAAGATAAAAGATTTTAGAGAATTCAGACCAGTGTTCATTTTGCAATACTTTTTGTAGTCAAGCAACCCACTGCAGTGGTATTTTTTTCTTTGGTTCTGTGTTCACCTGGTGTACAATCTATATTGACATGCCAAATACCCAAAGCAAAATATGCCTTGTTCTCATCCTAGTTCCATTCATCAGGAAGCTTTGAACCCATCCCATTTAATCATGGACTTAATGGGTGAGTGGTGGTTCTTAATGACAAAATTAATACATGAACAAAAGCTTGCAACCTGACAGCATGGGAATATTGGCCATCTGAGACCAGGAACATAAACCACAGAAACCTCTTTAGTTTTTCAGACTACCTCTATGATAGCTATGAATAGATTGATTGATATTAAATAAGCATATAGGAATTATCTCCAGATGTTTTATATTCACTTTAAGATTTCAAACTTTAATATCTCCTACAAGTTTCATTTGAGTCTGAAAGGTAAAGTCAGTTCTCTAAGGAATTTGAAAAAAAGTATCTTATTTTCAGTTTAAATAGTAAAAATAGATAGGCAGTTCTGGAGTAGAACCAAAAAACTGGTAGATTCTCTAGGTAAAAAACTTGAAAACCATTTCTCTACCAATGCTATGATGTATAGTTTAAAATACATGCATTAAAATCCTGGGAGATGAGGAAATTACCTGTAGCATGATATTTAAACATACAGATCTGTTTCTATTTAGATTATGGCATTTTTAGCATTGATGATTCTTTTATATATTGGAATTGGGGTGGGGCACTAAGAAGCTGTCTCATTTGCCATTGAATAGAAATAGACCAAGATTGACCAAGTTCCCTCGATTCAGAGGCCACAACAAGCTTTGTAAAGTACATAGAGCTCTGTACTTAGAAAATGGATGAATCTGTTCTGTAAGGGGTCTTCTGGAGCTTTAATGGAAAAAAGGGGAGGAGCTGGAGTTTTGATCCCATCCATTCTGCAGATCATAAAAAGGAAGCTGACAGAGAGTAGCTTTTCATCTCTGCAACGTAATACTGCTATCAAATTTCATAGTGATGAAAGAGGACTAGAAATCTTAAGAATGCCCACCTGAGATTAAAAGACTTTGAATACAACGGTGTTTACTAAGAAACAAGCATAGATAGGTCAGTCAAAACAGTATATACACTTGAGCCCAACAAAAAAACCCTACATATTGAATTTTTTGTGCATTGTGTTATATTATCTTATATTCTCTGTCACGCTACCTGTTCCTCTCACCGTAACCCAATTTGGTTCCAGCTTAGTTTTGTTTTTCTTTCCCCTCTTCTGTTACCCTGTTTTTTTCTTCCTTGCTGGAAAAGCAGAGGGATATGAATATTTATATAAGTGTATTTGAGTATAGGTATGATGTGTACATATATTTCAATATAAAAGCTGTTGGCAGATATATAATTATAAGTGCATCAATTCATTTTAATCATACTTAATTCAGTTTATAGCAATTTAATCTTTGTCTGCCCTTGCCGTTCCTTTGAAGTTTGACAGCTGGGTACTATTATATACATGTGCATTTATATGGGTATATATGCAAGTGTTTCCCAAGCATGTATTAATTGGGAAGAAAGATGGTTTCAAATTGGGATTAATAACCTTGCGTCATGGCACAGAATACTTTATGAATTTTGACAGATTATATAGATTTTTGAAAGGATTTGAAATTCTGAGCAATCTGCCTTTTAGATTAATACATTGTTTGCAATAGTAATGCAAGCAGCTTACTGAAAATTTTCTCTTCTCTGTAAAATTTAAGTAGCAACTTGTTATAACATTTTACCAGGTGGACAGAAGGGACAGAAGTTAGACCAGATGGGTGCACAATAGTTAGTTTGGCTTTCAATGAATAGCTACACCAGATGGGTAAACAATTGCAAACTTTCTGCTAATTTTAATGTGAAACTTAGAGCATCCATTATATCCAAATGGTTGCACCAAGGCTGACATTTATGAAAAGATTGAGCTGGTCAATGACGAAAATAAAATGATTTTATATAGGAGATGTTATATACAATTCAAGGATCCAAAGAGATAATCATATAACTATTTGCCAAAATATAGCCCTTTTGAAATATCTTCTGAGCATGCTTTTTAAATATTGAATACAATTCTCCAGTGAAAAATGAGAAGAACATTATAAATAATAATATTCCACATCGGTATAACTACATACTATGAAGGTAAGCAGAACTGTAGCCTCTGATATAGTTTACATCTACACCTACTTATACAAAAACATTTAAATATATTGAACCTGACTTTGGTCATGATCATCTCCATTGCTTTTAACAGAATATGCCATTTAATCCTAATAAAAATGAACTTCACTATCCTTGCTGTATTACCCAGAAATAACTCAGGTTTCCAGATTAATTTCAGTGTTACTTATCTTGGTTATAATAATATCTGGACAAGGAAAAAAAATCCTATAAAGTATTGCATGGATAGGGATAAAGTAATTCTCACTGCAAATATGCTGTAAAAAACAGTATCCAAGTCTTTTCAGCAGTATTAGAATCTGTGTGTTTTAGGTTCATGGAGGTCACTTTGTCCTTGGAATGTCGTATTGGAGGATTATAGGTGTACACAAAAACACAGCTGTTCCACTTTTTTCCTGTTTTTTTTTTCTGCATTAAATCTCTCCTACTTTCAACCATCCAATTAGTTGCTCACTATCAAAAGACAGTTAGATCCTTTCATCTTCCTGAAAACTAGATAGGACTGAAGGGTGTCATGGCAACTAGATCTAAGGTCATTTCCTGTTTCAATTGTTTGACATTCAGTAAATAAATAAAATAAATTGATTTATAAAATGGGAATACATGAACAAATGTTATTCCATTCTACAATATACACAACAAGAATGCTAATTCTGTTTTTCATGCAAAGTACTGCAATATGTACGTATATAACACATTTAATGATATTATTTGTAGCATGGTCCTTACAGATTAATATTGTCACTACAAAAGCTCTTTCAATCAAATATTGCATTGTACCTTGACTATTAATTATATGGCATGTTTTAGACAATCAGCAAACTCTGAATACTGTTAGGTTTGTGAATGCTTGCATTCTAACAGACTATCTCAAAGAAATATAACCATAGACAGTTAAATTCGCTTAGTCGCAGCAGTTTAAGTCAGAAAAGGTAAAAACTAGGCAAGAAACCAAAATAGCAATGGCTGCCTTAGTTTGTGAAATAACAAAAGGCCTAATGATTAATATCCTTTGGTGTCTGCCAATTAACTTATGTCTTGTTGCAAAAACCTTATGCTAAGGGAAAGGTTAGCCCGGCCCCACCCAACCACCATAACAGCTAAAGGTAGATTGCTAATTATTTCTTGTCCAAAAGACTTCTAATTGCCCTGGGATCACAACTTAAAGGAAATTTTATTCGCACTTACCAAAAGTTAGTTGCTGGTTTCTGTATGTGTGAGAAATGTAAGCATGACCAGAACACTGAGAATCATAAAGTTAGAAAAAGAGATTTAGCTTTCAATATATTCCTGAGGAAATCAAGCCAGACAGATAAAAACTGAAAGGTTAGAAGACACAAATTATATAAACAATTAAAACAGTAAGAATTGTTTTTAAAGTTTCAAATATTCTGAAACATTTTGGCATTTCCATGCAGGCAGCACTGCTTTCCTACTTTTCACTTCTTACACTAACAGATGAAAAGTTTCCATATGTGATCAATCAATTCGCAACCTAGTAGACAATGATTTCAGTCTTATTTGTTTCAAATATTCATTTTGAAATTCAGAGACACAAATGATACAGGCCAGAAAATTTAAATCATCTACTTCTAAATATGCTTATTTCTACCGTAAGCCATACACTAAATATCTTACTAATCAAGAATATTAATAATGTTTGAAGGACAGTGAACAGGAGTAGTTTAAATCAAAATAAGTTTTTAAATATTATAGGGAACTTTATATCAAATAAAATTAGCTATCATGAAAGTCAGGAAAAAATTCAGGATTTGATAGCTTGATACTGTTTCAGTGTGTAAAAATCACCAAGTCATCAAGAATTGAACAAATAATTCATAAATGGCACTCCTTAAATTTGCATTATATTCATGAAAGCCTTACTAGATTGAAGGGATTATAATGAAAAGGAATCGTATTACTATCTCTGTGATGAGAGGGTCCATTTAATTACTTGTTTTATTTAAAATCTTTTGTATGTCTTTAACAATGCTAGTACAGCATTATTTTCATTTCCCCCAAATGTTAAGATTTATTAATGTTTTGTTGCTGGCCACAGATACATTGAAACAAAAGACTTGGAATAAGTTTTGGTATGTTGCTTGAAAGCTAAATATGAGCCAAAACTGTATGGTCACGAAGAATACAAATGGCAAAGGATCAATTTTTTTCAATTTTTAAAAAAGGCATTATTGAGGCATTATTATTTTATAATAATGCCTCTTCAGTCTGCATTTGTTATATTCTACCATGAATTCTACATACATGTAGTCCTCACTTCATGACCACTGCTTCACAACTGTTTAAAGTTACGATGGACCTCCCCAAAGCTACTGACAACCCAATTTTCAAGTTCTCACATCTGTACACACCCTATTTCACGACATTTTAGACACTTAGCATTTTAGATTTGCATTTTGGAAACTGAAGACAGCTGTTTGCAGTGGCTCATGGATACAAGACTGCAATTTTTGGCGTTTGGGCTGGTTTCTGTCATTTACTTCCAGTTTATGGCAAAAAACCCTCCTTTCGGGGGAAAAGGGTTCATTTAACAACTGCAATGTTGCCTTAATGACCGCCACAAAAACAAGTTGTAAAATTGGCTGTGGTCATATACTGACCTGTTTAAAAACCACCACAACTAACAATGATAATTCCAGGCTCAATTATAGTAATAAATTAAGGACTACCTGTGTAGTTTTTGGCAATGTCTTTTAAAGACAATTCAGGCTAAAATGATAGGAAATTGAAAATTAAACAAAGGAGGAAAGAGAGTAGCGGTAAATTTAGCCTTGAGAAATGGCTATTGAAAAGAATGGCCAATCATCTTTAAGAACCTCAAAGCCTTGAGCTGTTTCACCCCAGAATGTTTATTCACAAATCAATAATTTTGGAACATTGGATAGCAGATTCTCACTGAATGGCAGAGCAGTTTAACTGCAGAACCTGAACTTTAGTCAGATGGTAAATTTTATTCCATTATTACATAGTTGAAGCACAGGCCTGATAGGAATCTCTCAAGAATGCTTTAATTTGGATTCCTGAACTGAACAGAGGATAGATGTATTTGGTAGCAGCCAGGGAGCAGCCAATGCTATTGCAATATAAAAGACTGCAATGGCACCAGGTAGTCTATTTCTGCTATAGATAACTATGACCACCTTATTCACACGTTGAACTTGATAATTCAGAAATCAATACCTTGACCTCAAAAATAGCATTCTTGTACATGACCAAATACTTTGCCCCATTTTCAACACATCCTCATTACAAACCTTTATTAACCCTAGTTCCAAAGCCTACTTAAGATAGCATCAGAGCTAGCAACCAATTGCACAGCAGTTGGGTTGCATTTGGGCTGTTGCTGGATGATTACTTCTGTGACTGCCACCTACAGTTCCATCCAGTTCATACCTAAAGAAATTCAGCTTTCCTTTCCACTGTTCTGCTATCTCATCCCGGTCTCCATTCTCTGCCATGTTTTGAATTGTCTGTAATGCGGTTATGCCTACAGTTATTTCTACCAAAGATGTTTAGCATCAGTATGAAGTTGACTATTTCTTATGAAGCTCCACTATCACTTCTGTGTTTTGCTTCAAAATGTTAGGCAAATGTTCTGCACACTTATAAAGAAAAACTTCTGCAGGATTTTTACTTTCCTGCTACATACCTAATACTCACAGACAAACAAAATCAATCAATTTGTGAGGAAAACACACCACCTTGGCTGACAGATAATGCCAAAGACAAAAGAAAATAGATGGGAGAAGACTTAGTTCAATAAAAGTCCACTGGCAACTCTATAGAAACCAGATAAGGCTTAAGTGGAATTCTGAGTGAGGAGATAGCGTTGGTTTCAAACTTCTTACTCAGAAATAGAAACTTAAGCAATCATAGTGCAGCATCCACATATTACAAGGAACAATGTAATGCTTAAACAGAAATTTATATAAAGCAAAGTCTAGTCAGGGAAACTATTAAGAGGTTCACAAAGAGGTTAAAAGAAACAGTATATATAGCCACACAAACATACACCGTGGAAAAAAGCATCCCCCCCCCCCAACTGTGTAAATTAAATATCAGTAACAAGCATTGGATTACAACACAGAGAGCTAAAACATATTTAATTAGTATGGGGCACTCAGTGTATATCGTCCTAAGTAGGTTTTTAAAAGTCTTAAGTATTCTACCTCTTTATTTTCCTTTAGTTATAACCGATAACACATCTTGAAGAGCTTGGCAATTTCTTAAAAGGAAAACTACTTTTTAAGAAGGTCAATCTCTGGAATATTGGGTCAAAGACAAGACTTTAGCTAACTTAAAGAGACAGTATATTTGTCTGGACCTGATATGAAAAAAAAAAAATGTTCACTTGCACTTAAAGATCAGAAGGGTCTCCTTTGCAAATCCTGGAGTTTTATTTACAGAATGAAAAGGCGGAAATGTTGACATGACAAATGTCAGCACCAAGGCTCTCTCTGTTGCCATCTACAAATCCCTTCCCCCCAGCCATGTCTTTCTTTATTTCTCTCCCTCTCCCTCCCCCTTTAATTATTCTCCAGTCATGCTTCAAATTGAGAGGTTTTTTCCCTCCCTCTCTGAGTCAGAAGGACTTGGGAAGCTCCACAGGAACTGTGACGAGATTCACAACTGGACAATGCTTTCCTGCACAAAGCATGCTTTCATCCAGGCAGTATATCTATTTAAAACATCCCCTTCATGCTCACACATTTTATAAAGAGATTATGAGCAACAAACACCGGATCACCCACAAGATCAAGATTTTGGGTTCAACAAAAAGGGACAAGGAATACAAAACTCATGAGGAGTTCCTATGAGAAAATGGAGTTATTTCAGCCCAAATGCTTCAACTGTGTTTATTATTATTAGACATATATAGGATATTAGCTACTTAATGCTCCGGATATATTATATTAATATAATCAAGACATTAATTAATTAATTAGAATGTCGGTATTTGGAGTTAATAAGGGATAGTGTTGAGCAGGAGTTAAATTCATAAGAAAGAGTAAACTAAGACCTACTATTTTGCACTAAATAGCAGCCAATCTGGTGGGTGGAGTTACTAGTATTTTACTAGTGGACAGAATAGCCTGATTTGGACATGAGTTGTAGAAAACCACTGCCTGCAATGTATACAAAGTATTTCCTATACTAGTATATACTTTTCAACTCATTTGCAAACAAACTGTATCAAGACAAGTACAAAAAAAGTACAAAAACTAAGAACAGCCTGTAATATCCATTTTTAATCAATCTGAGTACATTATTCTATTGCATTTCTTAGAAGATGTAAAAGCACTTCATATAACTTGGATGCCTGACCTTGTAAGATAATGAAAAAGATATTAGAAATGAAAACAAAAATTTGGTTGACTTCTATAATCAAGAGAAAGTAGCAAATCACTGACACTTGTTTTTCTTGAATCCTGACTGACTGCAGTTTACTTTTGACTTAGTAAATATAATTGGAAAGAATTTAAAAATTATTTT
>JANHFM010003826.1:0-11201 GCA_032468115.1 Grayia smithii
TTGTGAGCCGCCCAGAGTCCCTCCCGGAGATGGGCGGCATATAAATATAATAAATAATAATAATAATAATAATAATATCATTCAGCAAAGCCATGTATTCAAATTAATTGATTAAATGTCTTTAATCTTTCTTTGTAAATAATTTTGTTAACATATGTATAGTAACAACCTAAAACACAACAGAGCCTTAAAACAGTCATACAAAATAAATTTTGAAACATATACTGAAAGCAGAAGCAAGCAAAAAAAAAAAAGCATGGAAATGAAATGTTATTTAAGCAGAAACATATCATTTGGTAATAAAAAGACTGGAATCTTTCCTCTACATAGATGAGAGAACTATTTCATCCTGGTTGTTAGCCCAGCTTCATACGTTTCCAGTGAGATATACATCTGATTTTTTGGTTTCTGCACCATCTCAGAAAGATAGATTTTATTAAATATTGTAATACAATCTGTCCTACATAGGCAGACAACATAAAATCCTATACAGAAGATTTGGGCTGCTGCCGCAACAACTCCAGAGCTTGAACAATGAAGCAGAGCTATCCATGGCATGCATATACATTTGACATTTCCTCGGAAATTTTGGGAGAATTGAAGTCCCTGCAGAGAGGAGTTTCTCCCCCTTTGCTTAGAAACTAAGCCTTACATCCTCTGCAAGTAGATTCCCAAGCAGCATAATTACCTTGGACTGGTGATTCAATGTTGGCCTGTTGAGTCTCTTGTATTACTAGAAGGTTCTAGAGAAATGCAATCTATTCCAATAGCTCAGTGTCTCTCAACTTTGGCAACTTTAAGATGGGGGGACTTCAACTCCCAGAATTCTCAAGTAGAGCATCTTACAGAAATACAAATGAGAAAGAACAAAGGCATGAGTCACCTAGAAGGGTAAGCATACCTTTCACCATTATATTAAAGCAATGAGGATAGAAGCTGCTTTAGAAAAAATGCCCGCCGTCTATGTCCCATATAAAGAAGCAGATTGCCCCGAATCTCTGCTGAATGATGAAAACCGAACCTACAGTCTACAGTATCTCTACTCAATTCATGTGGACTCTGAAATTGCTAGAGTTGAGGGGACTATAGACCAGACATACTGAAGGACCCCACATTCTGATCTTTCGGTACCATACTCCTGATTTGCTCCCTCAGTCTCTGCTACACAGTCTTTTCTCAGTCATCTTCATCACTACCCTACTTGATTTTTTAAAAAATACATGGATGACAGTTCATTCCAGACAGTGAAACTGCATGTTTTTGCACTTCATAAGGAGAGTTTAAGCCTATATTGGGTACTATATGAAAAATTCATGAACCATATCTGTCTTAATGTTTTTTGGGGAAGCAATTTCTCTTATGGGAGTGCCCATTCTTCTTCAACTCTTCTCAGTTGGTCTGCTTCTCACAATACTCCTCTGGCTGAACATACAGATGCTATGCTATTACAACCTTTCCTAGCATGGCATTTTGGAGAAGGCTGTAGTTCTTGTATCTCAGATCATTGACCAGCATTTTGATGGCAATGTGGTCTTGCCAAAAAAACAATTACTCTTCTTCTGTTTCCTTAACTTCTCTCCATTTGCCTTCTCTCTCTCTTACCATCCTTTATCTTTTCCTTTTTTCACCATTTTTTGAATGGACTGATTAATTTTCCCAGGAGTATTATATGTTTAAATCTGACCCAGTTAATTAGTTTTGTACCTTTGGCATTACGTGCTTATTTTAATTGATTGGTATTAAAGCACTTTGAGAATCATGAAAACTTGAAAACAGCTAAACGTTTTACAAAAAACGCACAAGTGGATCCATTTTCCTTATTCCTCCTTTGACAAATTGGAGCATTTACAGAAGGTGAAGCATATATAAGCAAAGAAGAAATTGCTGTCCTCCTCAGTTGTGTTGCTGTTGTTGTTGTCTTCGTCATCCTTGTCCCCCTCAAAAAGTAGTAAGATCTATCGCACTGATGTACCCGTCCAAACAGCCAAGCCAAATGGTGAAGTGTAGGCTCTAGCCAAACCCTGCAGGCCAAGGATCAAATAGCTGCATCCTTTCTGCAACACTTTGCCCACATTCTGAAAGTAATGAAAGAACATTATTAGCACAAGGAAACAATTCACCCCCAAAAAACTACAGTTTAACAAATATTTCTACAGCCCAAACATTCCAGTTCAGTTCAGTCAGCACAATTCTCTCAGAGTGTCCAATGGTTGGGGAGAGTAGGGTTAGATTGACACTTAGCCAAAAAATTCATTGAGTCAACTTGATTCAATCATTGTCTTTTAGGCCAACATATCTAACATCAGGATAAAATCGGGGTTATAGTTTATTTGTGGGATTTATATGCTGCCCTTTTCCTGAAGGACTAAGGGTGGCTAACAGAAGACAAAATACAATACCACAATATAAAACAGCAAATTAAAATGAATTAAGATATCAAAATTAAAAATATTAAAAAACAGTTAAAAATCATTAAAATCCCCTACGTCGGATCAGCCAATTTGATGGAATAGACACGTCTTTAGGTTGCGGCAGGAGGAGCGGAGATCGGGAGCTGTCCGAAGCTCAGTGGGCAACTCATTCCAGAGGGTTGGTGCGCACACTGAGAATGCCCTCCCCCTGGGGGCCGCCTGCTGACATTGTCTGGCCGACGGCACCCTGAAGAGGCCAGCCCTGTGGGAACGCATGGGACGGTGGGAGAAAGTTGCTGGCAGAAGGTGGTCCTGCAAGTACCCTGGGCCTAAGCCATTTAGGGCTTTATAGGTAAGCACCAGCACCTTGAAGCGGATCCGGAGGTTCCGGAGTTCAAGCGAAAGCATGAACTGCTTTCATGCTAGTTTGTTCCAAATGTGACTTCAAATGCCTGAGCCATTGTTCATTATTCTCATGAAGTGTCACTCTTATGCATTTCATTTCTTTAAAAATCTGAAAGATTTTTCTTTCTTTTTCTTCAATGCCTTCTTTTCAATTCAAATGATTTCAGGGTAAATTACCCATAATGTAAACCAAGCAGTAAATCAACATAATCATAAAAAAGGGTAAAAAAAGACAGATTAAAAAAAACCCATAGAGGAATAAATGCCAATTTCCATCAGATTTTCCCCCAGAAAATTTCAGTGCAAAAATATTTTTAAAAATAGGCATGATGTTCCAGGGCTAAATCTCATCAGTGAATATTGTGATATTTTGCATTTTAAAATGATTTTGAAAGGCTATGGATTTTATCACATCCAATAGCAGCCACAGAATCCTGGTGCTTTTGTCAGAATGATGAAATAGTGTTACATTGCAAGCTCTGGTCATGCGTGCAATATTATGACACATGTGGAAAAGTGGTGAGGCTTGCTGTGATGCTTTCATTAGTCTGACCCTTTTGTTTTGCCTCCCCTAACCTCATTGATCTGAATAGTAGCTAGAAGGGGGGAATGCAGCAATGCAAAGTTGTTTTAATATACACATCCAGATGCCACACACACACACACAAAGCATTGATTCCCCATTCCAAAATATCACATTGCTATATTAATACAACTGGAAGGAGGGAGGATGAGTACTTTCCTTTCCCCATTCCAGTCAAAACGATCAGTACCAATTTGCAGGCTGGTTTGATTAGAACCTGAACAGATCAAAATGATCTTTCCCTTCTGAAGCTTTTAAAAAAGGAATTGTTAAATATTCTATCAGTCGTCTATTTTAAATTTATGTAAATATTAACATATTGTTTTATTGTGCCTTTAATGGCATGATTTCCTTAAAAGAGACAGGTAAGTTGAAGAATAAAAGCTAGTAGGAGGGGCAACATTAACCACCAGCCAAGGAAGGAACCCCCTGATTTTCATCCTGACACTTAGTATTGCTGCTGTTGGACTGTGATGGCAGGGAAGGAGCCATGGCAAATTCCAAGAAAGGAAAATCCACAATCTCTGCCTCCCTTGATTCTACTCTCTGAGTAAAGGAGTGGATAGGACTCAGGAACAAAGGGCAAGCATTGGTGATAGAATAACATGGAGTTAATGTTAGAATACAACCTCTTCCGAATGGTAAATGTCTTTGCAAAAGCATATTTATCATGTTTAACTTGGTTGACACAATTTTGTGAGTTTTGCCAGAACACTGAACTATAAATCAGTCTAAAACAACAGGCTGGCTTTTCCTGTAACACTAGGCTACATAAAAATTGGTTGCTCAATTTGTGGTGTGAATAGTGAAATTCGTCTTTAGGAAGGTAGTCTTAAGAAAATCAGCAGTACATACCAACGGAGCAAAAAGCAGTGGCACTTGCTTTTTTAAAAAAAATTATGCAATTGGGAGATTTATTAACAGGAGAATGTCTGTTTTGCCTTGTTATAGTGCTAGTCCTTTTACAGCATTTTGACAGAAGCTTTCTATGTATTTCTTTAACACAGACAAGCCTTAAGGTCAGCAGGACAATACAAAAGAGAGGGTATCGTAAAACAATAGTACAGGAAATGTCCTGATAGGCTTCAGTGGTCAGGAAATTGAGATACTGGCAACAATCAAGGACAGTGCTAGACATTCCCTGTACTCATGGCATTTAACAATCCTTGCAATGCTTAAATAGCAAGGATTCAAAGAAAGCATTTTTGTGGTCATGTAAAGGTGTGTCTGACTTCTATCTTACTCTGTTAGTAGTAGAAGGACCCAAGAATGCTACGAATGTATGAAAAAAATAGAAAAGCGGGGAGGGAAATTTAAGGGTAAAGGAACAAGAAGGAAGAAAAATATTGAGGTAGGTTTATCCTTTTTAAAAAATCTAAGGTAGTCATGGGTCAACATAACAATATCAGTACTGCAGCAATGATAGAAAAAAGGGGGCTACCATAGTAACATAGTAGATAGCAAGATGACAGAATAAACGGTATATCACATAAAAGGTGTGATATAAAAGATATAAAAGAATAAAATTTCCACAACACAAAACCAAAAACTATTTAGACAAAACTGCCATTGTCATTTTAAAAAAGGAATTAACCTTAACATGGAGATTTTGATTCCTGTCACTAAGCCAACAGCAAGGGATTATGGGAGCTGTAATTCAGAAGGCTCAGAAGATAATGCTTTCTTTTAAAGTAAGATGGATGTGAAAATACACAAGACCTGAAACATTCACAAAACACCCCATTTCCTCCAATATAATCATCTTGTGATAGGTCAGATGGCTCCAGCCAATGGTGCAGATACCACAATGGAGAAATCCAGGAGATTCTTGAAATGGAATCCAAGCCACTGCCTTTAGCCTAAAAGGTACAAGATCAAACAGCCAGGTGGTCAGGTTCAAGAAAGTGACCACAAGTAATTGGAAGTTCATCGTGAACCATTTCTTTACTGTGACTTAGTTAATAGCTTATGGACTGTTCTCTGTTACAAGAATGAATATAGGAAATTCAAGTACTTGATTACAGGTAATATAAATAGTTTCTGTGAATGAATTTGCTGACTAGGATCCAGTTATAGAACAAACCTAGGACTAAGGAGGAATTTCCTGACAGCGAGAACAATTAACCAATGGAATGGGTTACCTTCAGAAGTTGTGGGTACTCAATCACTGCAGATTTTAAAGAAGAGATTGGATAGCCATTTGTCCAGATTGGTACAGGATCTCCTGTCTGTTTAGGGGGTTGGACTAGAAGATCACCAAGGTCACTTCCAACTTTATTATTCTGTTATTCAATTAAACTTTGCTTACCTCTCTCATTCTAGAGTAGGGATAGAGAGCTATTCTCTCCAACATTCCTATTATTGTTCAAATTGAGCTACTTAATGTTCAGCAATAGTCTGAATATTTTGCAATACCCAGAGATTATTGATAATTGGTTAAGTGCCACTTGTAGGTCCTAACAGAAACAACACAACTTCATTCTGATATTGCAGTAATCAATAAAGCTAGGAGTACGAACTAGATATTCAAGAGGAAGGATAGGGAATAACATTCAATTCTGATACATAGCACAAAACCCTGCACTGAGAATGTATTCTAAGCTATATTTCTTTCTCTAGATTCTGATTGGTGGATCTACAATACAAAGTACAGCCTATATCCAGAAATTTGCCTGCCTTTGGATTAGAGTACTGTATGCAAATATCTCCATACCTCTTTAAAATAGGAGCCCCATTTGCACATTACGGGAGTCAGGGGAATCTAAACATGCTGTGCAGAACTCTAAAGAGTACAAATAACTTGCTTAATTAATCCAACGGGGGTTAAAATTTAGTCACACACAAACAATCTTTTGAGGGCTAACTCCATCTCCAGATTAATTAATCTTCTTGTATTGTGTGAACTACTTCTTGACCATTAGTTAACATTCCTCAATCCTAACACAATATCTAGTGTTAAACTTTTTTCTCTCAGGAATCTTGCCCACTTTTAAAAACGATGGTGGAGTTTTTGTTTGTATGGATTTTATTTATCGTTATTTACTGTACCTAAAATGATGCATTCACTGCTGCTACTTCTTCTCATGAGTGTTTGATGATATTTTATTATTATATTATTCTACAACATAAACTGGCAAATAATTTTGATTTGGCAGACTCCTAATAGGAACTTGGAGAACTCCCAGGTGTCTTAGAATCATACTTTAAGAAATTCTAGAAACCTTCTGCCTTGATAGTTTTCATCCCACACAACAGGTAAAAGGTTGAGGGTATTTGCCCTCTCCAGATAGAAAGATTAAAAGAGAAGGAACTTGGGTAGCAAATATGTCAGCTGCCCAGTATCCTATCAATAGCTTGGAGGATTTAAAATAATGGTTGTGATATGGCAACTCAAGCTGTTTATGATCCTTGCTATTGGTAAACAAAGGTGAATGTTGAATGGAGAAGGAGATGGTTGGATTTTCTCCATTTTACAAACTCAACTATGATAAACTGTCTTTCAAGGGATACTAAAATATAGGCAGATATATCCTCCAAATGGTTGAACTTGTCAATATCTTTTCTTTTGTTCAAAATAGAGGAATCTGAAGATTTCATTGATCTATATAAAAGTTGATCACATATAAGGCACGGAAGTCTTTGAAGCTTCAGTTTTAGAAGCAATTGTGTGCACAGGAAATGCTTGATCACAGCCCGAACAATGAAGTCCTGATCTCAGCAAGGAGCAAAGTAGTGTTCTAAGAAATGGCATGCCTTTCTTTTGTGGTTACTTCCATACAGAGTACAGCAAAAGTTTTGAAGCAGGACATGAATATTTTATCAAGAGCACGAGCATACAAAACCACAGAGCTCAAATCATTTTTCTTTTGGTAGTTACAATGGCTAAATCAGATGATCTGCATACAACAAGCCTACTATCTTCACTATGTGAGTCAAAATGTTGAATTCAGCTGATCACTACAATAGGGTGGGCAATCCCAGAGCTGCATGAATCCCGAGCCCCACTTATTTTTCAGCCCCCGGGGCTTCTGAAATCACAAATTGTGGCATGATTTCCAAGCAGAAAATGTCAACATTCCAAGTAATGCACCCATAGAAAGCAGAACTCTGAGGCAGGCAAATTCCTCAAAGAACAATTCAGGAAATCTGTGGTAGCTTAATATAGCTGAATGACAAAGAAATACCCAAGAACATCTGCTTCCCTAAACCAAAATTTAAAAAAAAATTGGAAAACTCTGAGTCACCCACTTGCCATCATTGCCTTGTCAACTGTACTCTCCAGAAAATGCTAACGCAGCCCCCAGTTATCAAAAACTGTCCTTCACAAATTGCAATGATCATGGACAACCCTATATCTGTTATGAAACCTTTTTCAGCTTGGTGCTCTGTAAACCTTCAAAACCTTAGCCATAGTAGCTGAGACAGGCTGAGCTGAATAGCTATCTGAAAGATATCATGTTGCCCAAAGATGCCTTAAAACTGTTCTCTCATTACTTCATTTTATTTCACTGAATGATGATCAGGATGAGAAAACATGTGGTCTTCTAGATTGTGTTGAAGCACAATTCATATCATTTCTTACCATTGGTTATGCTGACTAGACCTGAAGGACATTAGACTTCAGTAACATTTGCTATATTACACATGGAACAGAGGTGCTATTCAGCAGGTTCTGACAGGTTCTGGAGAACCGGAAGCAGAAATTTTGAGTAGTTAGGAGAACTGGTAAATACCGCCTCTCGCTGGCCCCAGAGTGGGGTGAGAATGGAGATTTTGCAGTATCCTTCCCCTTCCACGCCCACCAAGCAACATCATGCTCACCAAGCCACATCCACAGAACCGATAGTAAAAAAATTTGAATTCCATCACTGACATGGATCATCACTAGATCCAGACTCAAATTTCTAGCCCCAGCCAAGAAGTTAAGTGGGTGATCTCAAGTCTTCATTATCTCTCAGCCTGCTTTGTAGACCTTAAGCCTTCAAAGCAGGGGTGAAATCCAGCAGGTTCTGACAGGCTCTGGAGAACCGGTAGCGGAAATTTCGTGTAGTTCAGAGAACCAGCAAAAACAACCTCTGGCTGGCCCCAGAGTGGGGTGAGAATGGAGATTTTGCAGTATCCTTCCCTCAGGAGGGGGGAGGGAATGGGGATTTTGCAGTATCCTTCCCTTGCCATGCCCACCAAGCCACACCATGCCCATCAAGCCACAGAACCGGTAGTAAAAAAAATTTGGATTTCATCACTGCTTCAAAGGCTTGTAAGGAATAACAAGACAGGAATAAACTGCCCTAAATTTCTTGGCTACAAGAACCGTATGAGTGGAAAAATTAAATAAACAGCAGGAATAAAATGTGAAATGGCTTCTCAAGCAGTAATAAGTTAATGCTGATGCATTCTCTAAGTTGCCATCTAGAAACTCTTCTGAAAAGAAATGTTTTCTGTTTTGCTATTATTGTGGGTGGAAGATGCAGACTTTCTGCTAACTGAAGCACTGACAAAATTAAGATGCCAAGAAAAAAGCAACAGAAAGATAAAAAATATCTGCTGTCATATGGATTTGCTTAGAATCTTTTCCATAAAGAAATGACACATCCCTCTATAGATCTCTAGGTAAACATCAACTTCACTTTCACACTGATCAAAATAGTTTCTTTTGAAGAGAAGAAAAATACCATCCAACTCCCACGCTGGATATAACAAGCTCTTTGTTTTTCAGAGATCATCCTCATTCTGTTGCAGAGCTCCACAAAGTATCTAAAACATCTCATATGCAGATTCAGATAAATAAAACTGCATAACATATTTATTTAGACCTTACAGTCTCTATACTGCAATACACTTTGCGTAGTTCACTGCAAAAAGAAAATTAGATTCCCATATTTTAGGAGCATACAATCTAAATAGACATCTCTTCCTTGGGTCTACTATCCTTGCTTTCTTTTGGAAAAATAATTTATTTTGTAATTCTTTTTTATTCCTGATTTACCTATGGTTATTCTACCAGTATTTTCACTTCTTTTACTTTTTTCTTCCACGTTGCATGATTTTTCCCTCTGGTTCTTCCATAATCGCCATTCACTGAAGCATAACATGCATCAGCATCTGATGCATTTTTATTTTCATATATATCTACAACACCTTCTGATAATACTTTCATTCCTAATTAAATCTACATCTGTAATTCACATGACTAGTCTTCTAAAGCATCTGAATTGGAAAGGTTTTCATGCAGGAGTAAACAATTCCTTGATACATTTGATTTTCATTTATTATGGCACAAATTTTCGTAGGCTACAACCCACTTTATTATATCGGTGGAGACTTCTGAAGACTTTGTTTCTGTCTCTCTCTGTATTGTGAATATAGTTGTCTGTTTGTTTGTCTGTGTGTGTTGTGAGTGCAGATTGCATGCTAGACATCAGGCTCATACTCACATCCTCATGAGTGAAAGATAACTTTCTGTCATGTACACTCTCAGGGCAGACCTGCACTTTATGCCTGGCCCATTACGAGTATTGTATAAGCCACTCACCCAGGGGTAAAATCCAGCTGGTTCTGACAGGTTTTGGAGAACTGGTAGCGAAAATGTTGAGCAGTTCGGAGAACTGGCAAATATCACCTCTGGCTGGCCCCAAAATGAGGTGGGAATGGAGATTTTGCAATATTCTTCCCCCAGGAGTGTGGAGGGAATGGGGATTTTGCAGTATCCTTCCCCTGGAGTGGGATGGGAATGGAGATTTTGCAGTATTCTTTCCCTGCCACGCCTACCAAGCCACACCGACCAAACCACACCACGCCTACCAAGCCATGCCCACAGAACTAGTAGTAAAAAAAAATTGATTTCACCACTGCACTCACCCCTTCCTGTTTACAGGATTGGATGAAGTTGTCCTCCTCCTATTCCTAGCCTTTTGAAAATGCACGCTCATGTTCTGTTACTTCAATTCAAAACTATTTTCCAACCTGACCTTCCTTAAGCCCTTCAGAACAGATGGTAACCAACACTTAGCCCTGTTCTAGTAGGAGCCACAGCCATGATGAGTGGCAATGCTTGGCATACTCCAGTGGTCACCAGTGGCTGCCAGGCTGCTATGTCCTCTCCCAGTCAGCAGTCTCCATCATTTGATTTTATAATCTTTTAGTTGATCCAGTAATTTAAGTCAATGAACAATCCTCAGTCCTAGAAGCTCATGCTCCTTTCAACCCTGATATCACCCAGTGGCATCCTTTCCATTTCTGAATGAAGCCAGCTTCTTTTGCTTCCCTCCCTCTGCTCACAGGATTGCCAACCTTCCCTTCCCTTGCCTTCCCCTTCCCTTTATTTTTCAAATAATGTTGCTACTTAGTTTCTCTGAAACTGAATTACCAATTTGTGCTTTCCACAAAGTTTCCATGGAACCAAAAGAATGTGGGAGCAATCCCCCCCCCAACCTTTTCCTTATTGTATCATTTAAAACTGCAGTATAAATATAATATATGGGGGGAGGGGGAGGGGGAAGGAGTCCACATTAAGTGTCAAAAGACATAATGCGGGAAGGAGATTGAAGGCATCTATTTGGGCAAACAACCGAGAAAGGAAAAGAAAGGCAGAGGAAATAATGGAAAGAAAGGCAGCCACTGATAGATACAGTGATATCTGCTTTTCTTTCCTGAGTGTAGGGTAAGAAGCAGGAAATGATCAACCAGGTCTTGCAGTGGCTATCTGGTACCCTGTATTCCTTTGGCCTAAAGCAGTGGTTCTCAACCTTCCTAATGCCGCGACCCTTTAATACAGTTCCTCATGTTGTGGTGACCCCCAACCA
>JANHFM010003826.1:25291-44032 GCA_032468115.1 Grayia smithii
CAATTCCCAGAATTCTGGGAGTTGAAGTCCACAAGTCTTAAAGCTGCCAAGTTTGAAGACCTCTGCCTTCCATCAATGCTTCCAAACCTGGGAACACTACCCAAAATTGGGTGTTTTTTCTTTGGATAACGATACACAAACTCATTACCGATCATAACAGGATCATTTAAAGAAGGACTTTCTGAGAAGTGGGTTTGGGTAATAAAAAAGTTTGGGAAGCACTGCATCAGTATTTCTCAATTTAACAGCATTAAGATATCCGGACTTCAATTCCTAAAATTCCGCGGCCAGCATGGGAATTCTAGAAATTGACATCCAAACATTTTGAAGTTGTCAAGGTTGAGAAATACTGCCTTACATTATAGCTAAAAATATCCATCTGCTGACATACTTATAAACCAAAGTTTTGACTACACTCTTGTTTTAATCTACCCATTTCTCACAAAGCATAGCATTGTTTAGAGCACTATAGCATTCAAGACCCAGGAATGATTAATTATGTCTCTAACATTTGCTATGTCATGACTTCATACCATAACACTGCAGTTCATTTGATAATTATATTAGGAATATATTTGTCTGCAAATTTAGGGTACTAATATCTGAAAATTTCCATATTAAATTTATATCTTCTAGCTTCGATAGTTCCTATAATATCATTTATTAAGTACCCTTTTTTGAATGCAGTGGTCTGACAGAAGTTGTCTTGGGCCTTGGAAAAACAATTTTAATAATGCTTCATTAATTTTGGTCTATTGAAAACTAATTACTCAATATTTACATATATATATATATATATATATATATATATATATATATATATCATAAGATTATATATGTTATATATGTGAATTTTAATTTTATATCCAACTATTTTTATCTCAATATATGTATGAGTCAGTTATACTGAACAGAGCATCCATTTATGTTAATGTGTTAATGTATAATTCATTATTAATTTCATTCAACAATATCACTGAGTACAGGTAGTCTTCAACTTACGACCATAATTGAGCCCAAAATTTATGTTGTTAAATGAGAAATTTGTTATGGCTTTTCTTGCCACATTTGTTAAGTGAATCACTGCAGTTAAGTTAGTAACATGGATGAATCTGGCTTCTCCATTTATTTTGCTTGTCAGAAAGTTGCAAAAGGGGATCACAAGAACTCGAGACCCTGCAGCAGTCATAAATATGAACCAGTTGTCAAGTATCTGAATGCAAATCACATGACCGTGGGGATGCTCTAATGGTCATAAGTGTGAAAAATGATCACAAATCACTTTTTTTCAATGCTGTTGTAACTTCCATCAGTCACTAATGAATTGTTGTAAGTCAAGGACTACCTGTATTTATAACATTGTCTGTGTTATAGTTGCATAGCATGTGACCAATCGAATGAAATGTAGCATATTCTTGTTCTTTCCAGCAAATAATACATAGCTTTAAAATTATTGGTTCCGAAGTTATCCAAATCAATAAACAATTGGTTTATTTGCAAATTAATCAGAAGTTTTAATTTGGGTTAGTCTATTTTAGCTGCCTTCTATTGGTAGTAGATCACTGCATTTTGACAGGCACCATTTTTAACATGATTCAGGGGGCTTCTATAGATACCCACTGGATCGCTTTCAGCTTAATAGGTCACCAACTTTGCATGCTTGATATATGCAGAAAGTTCCATATATAAGTTAGGGCGCATTTTAGATAAATTATTCTCTGTTATCAAAGCATAAATATGCCATGTGATCTAATGCTATGTCTAACAGATACTCCAGATGCCACTAACCATTTGAACACTAAAGAACACTTGTTAGTGAAATATGTTTCTCAATCTATTATACATGAGAAATCAAAAGGCTGGCTTAACAAATATTGCAATCATGACAATTCCAAACAAAGACCTTGAAGCTGTGTTACAAATATCTAGATACCTGAGGAAGCTTAAATGTGAAGTATGAAATATAAATGTTAAATGCTATAGGCCAAGTTCTGCACTGAAGTGATCAAATAATGTATTTCAAAAGTGAAAAGTGCTTTATTAAAAACAGAATATATATGGTACAAAAGAACAGTCAGTGTAGAACTCCCTCTACAACTTAAGGCATTTAAACAGGATTCATAATGCATGCATTTAGAAAATACTATCTCAAGGTGACACCTTGTTTTGAAAATGCAAATTAACAAAAAGTGAAATTACTTTTAACATTCGGAACATTTAACTAGGTAATAATTGATTTGGGATTTAAAATCTACTCACAAAGTGTATTTTGTGGCCTACAAGTTTTAGAGTGACTGCATTCATTGATTTAAATTCACACTGTCTGCTTTTCAGGAGAAAAGGTTCATTTTAGCTAGTGCTTAAAGTACTGCAGCAGATGGTAAACCATTTTGTCCTGTGTATGAGAGATAAGGCTTACAAAGATGATGCTTACATTTTCAATGTTTAAAATTTTACTTAAAATACAAAGAGTCTGGAAAATCAGCTTAAAAGTTTTAAAATAAGTAATCATGAATACCAGATTCATGCAGTGTAGACATGCCGAAACAGAGATGCTCACCACAATTCCTGTTGTTGAAATGACATCCATGTAGGAATCTTGTGGTAGAATTGGCTTTTAATGTCTAAAATGCTAGCATGCCTATTAGCATTTTCACATACATTGGCCAATACCATATTAAACTTTGCATGTCATGCAAAATATCCAAGTTTCTTTAGTAATGGCATCAACAAATAAAATCATAATTATTGCGTCCCAAATCTTGAGAACATTTGGGCTTCAATGAAGCTTCTAAGGAGTTGTAAAACAAAGCACTGACTTGAATAAAACCTGCTTAGTTTTAACAGTAATTAGGCTCTTATTTCACAGTTTGCAATAACTTGGAAATGGAAACAATGGTTCTTACTAACCTGCGGACAAATTTGGAAGTTATCTTGCTTATAATGCCAGTGGATGTTCCCCTTCTAGTTTGAGCAAATGTCCCTGTTTCGTGCGATGGTGAAGCAGGGGGCCCATTGTAAGTGGCATTGCGCCTCTCCCGTAGCTGCTCGCCATGGAAAGTGCTTCGGCTTGAACTCCCCCGAGGAAATCGGGTTCTATCTGGAGTGGTAGTGCTAATACTGTGAGCAGACGGGGAGGCAGCAGGTGCTCTCTGAGTTGCGCTACTGAAGAGGGTGAAGAAAGTTTGAAAAGCAAAAGCAAAAGAAAGAAGCAAGTCAAGGGACGCTTACATTACGATTGGCACCTCTCTGAAACTTACCCTGGACTAAAGCTGAGGCTGAAATTGGCATGTGTTCTCAATTTATTACAAAGCTTATGCTTTTGAATAAATGTGGATTGCTTATTTTAAAAAAACAACAACACTTACTGAAAGTGTAAGTTTAGAAATACTTTTGAAAAAGTAGTCATATTTGCAAGATATTGGTTTCACAAATATGGAGTGCATTTGAAAACAGAAAATGATTCAAATTCCTATGTAATCTTTAAAATATAGTATTTCCTAGTTTGTTTTTTTTCTTAGAACTGCTTGTAATTAAACAGTGGTAAAACCAGTAGCAGAAGTGCTGTAATGTTAAAAACACACACAATGTTAAAAACACACACAGAAATAGACACAGAAAAAAACTACTTCTCTTATCCTCCCTTTAGATTTTCATTTTCCAGCTTACTGGAAAGTATGAGTCCTCTGCATACTTCCTTCAATAACTTTACATCTGGTTTCACATTTATTTCATGAACTGCTTTCCATTCTGCTCTCAGAAAACTCTTCCATCCTGTAGGACTATCTTCTTCCTTAAAACAATCCCAACACTTTGTCCACCAAGTGATCAAGAACATTCTATCCTCATCACATGAGGTCACTCTTAAGCACTTCAACCCCAAGTAGGTCTGCAATAGAAATTTAAGAGCAACAGTGTGTTGCCTATGGCATCCTTTCCAAAAATTTAATAATGCTTATTTACAGACTTCTGACCAGGCAAATAATTATTATATTTTGAAAAATACCTTGGTCGATAAGCTTCAGTGCCATCTTTGATAGTTGGAAGTGCAACTTTTATAGGATGACCAGAGGCTGACATTGATTTTTGATGTCGAGGTCGTGCAGATATGGCAGAAGGGACCGCAGAACCAGCAGGAGTACTACTTGCAGACATTTCGGTTAGGCTTTTATTAGAGGGAGGAAGAGGTTTAGAGGAGTATCTTGAAATAAGGTGTTCTCTAGCAAAGTAGTTACATGTAAAATTTCCAAAGAAAGGTTGTATCTCCCCCCCCCAAAAAAAAAACCAAAAAAAAACAAAAACAAAAACAAGGTTAAACCCTAGCCATAAACATCAGCTTCTAACAGGAAATGCAGTAAACACTTATACTGGCTCAAGTTAAAGAAATAAGGCAGCTGCCCTACAGCAAATATGGCTGTGTAACTTTCTTCTTGCTCCTCCACAAACAAACAAACAACCCCACCCCCACCTCCACTCCCACCCCAAGGAATCTTTTCACTAGTGACATCCTTTATGCATCGATCAAGGAAAAACATAGTATTTTTAGATTTGGTGATGAAAGAAGCAGAAGCATATTAAGATCAGTAGATTTAGAAAAATACACCAATAAAGGAGAATCATTTCCTACCCAAACTATCCATATGCCTGTCTAATTGGGAAAAACAATTCTGGTTGACTTCCTTGATCAACCAGAATAAATGCTTTGCACTTTGGCACAGCTTAGGTCTATCATGTCATTCACAGATCCTGATCACTACTAAGCTACTAGCAGTGTTTTAAATTAATCTGTTAGTCATTCTGAAAGAAGCCACATCTAGACTTCATTGCAAATGTAATCAACTGATTTCAGAGCACCCAAAAATAACTGTTTGTTCAGGGGGATATTTCTGCTACCTATGTTTTTATAATTTTAGTATTTAAGAAATATATGTTTTTCTTCTATCTCTATCCAGATGACTTTGTACAACATCCAGAATTCCCAGCTAATATAGGGTTTTAACAGTGGTGGCTAGTAATTCTGGAAGTTGTAAATCCAAAATATCTGAAAGATAACCAAGTTGAGGAAGGATGCCCTATAAGCATCTATAAAATCTTTGCTTTGGTTTGTTTTTGAAATTAACTATACTCAAAAGGCAACATATAAACTTCCTCGGACTGAAAGGAGGAGTACGTGGCTAATTGTCATAGTGTAAGGAGGAACGATTAATATTTTATTAAGTTTTTATTTAATCAGCAAGGTTGGACCAATTTCAAGAAGTTATAATACCTCTGCCTGAATTCATGGCTCATTCAGAAGGCGTAGAACCCACCTATCTTCCTTGCTGTGTTTTCTCTATTTTATTTTTTCCCCTTGTCTGCTTATTTGAAGGTTCTTTCTGGTAGTTGCAAAGTCTGTAAACTACTAAATGAAAAAATGTGTCAATCCCATGGAGCTATTAGGGTAGCTTTAAATAGGAAAAGCAAGAAGAGGTTTTGCACTTTGGTCTGTTTAGAAAACTTGTGTGGAGGGGAGAGATAGAGGCAATTAGTAGAAACATAATTAAGGAAGGCATGTGTAGAAGAAATGAATAAGGGAGGATACAACACCTCTATGGAGGAATGACAAGAAACGTGTAAATAATATCTTTGCAGATTTAGCATTCCAGCTAACTTAGTAAATAAATCAAGGGGAGAGTGTTTTGAAAAAGCAGCAATTTAATTTTTGCTGGCATTTTCCAAGCTGACCTGTGCATTCAGTTGACAGCTTTCAGCAAGGACAACAAAGGGACCAATAGCAATTACAGCCCACCGTTACAGTGTTAATCATTGATGTATGGCTTATGTATTTATAATGCTCTGTAGCAGCAGTTGTACATAGAAGTTCACAGACCAAATGGGTTCCAATATTAGTTCTGCTTAGGAATAATGGAAGTAACATCAGAAGAAGGTTGTTTGAGGCTAATTGGACTTCTTTTAGTTTCCATTTTCCTACAGAATCTGCTTAAATGATTTGTTTCCAAGCATCCTGCATTATGTTGAACGTGAATAATTAGATCTTTGATTCTGGGCAGATGAGGTTTAGTACCTGTTGTCTTTCCCATTCTGAATGGCAGAATAGCGATCTGTAGAACGTTCACAGACATAGGTGTTCCTCCGTGTCATGCTAGTTCCAGAAAATATATTGTTCTAGAGGAGAGGTGGACACAGATTTACACATAAATACAAGTTAAATAATGGCAGGATGAAAAAGTTTAAGTTTATAGTATGTTATCATGCTCATAGACAAGAGAAATGTCCCTTACTTCTGTTTAAGAAGTCAAAAGCTTTGGCATTATATGAAAAGAACAAGCTCTCATTATTTTCAAATGCAAAGTGATAGTAATGATGAACAGAGTCCTGAAGGGAAATACAAATTCTTTATAGTCTCTGGCAATAGCTACTGCAATTATCTCCTAATAATAGGCCTCAATGACTATTCACACTTTTAATTAGTTTCTACATATAAGCTTCAGCTTGCATTCAGAGTAGAATGCAACATCAGCACAAATGATGGAGCAAACCACAGCAAAGAGTTGATCTGGTGGCCAGGGTTTATGTAGTTATGCTGGGGAGGAGGGGGAAATTCTCTGATTCAAAAATGGGTCTGAACAAGGTCCAAAAGGCCCAATATCTTTCCTTGGGCATAAAGGTCTGAGTGCAGCTCCTATTATATTAGTGGGGGTCTGCACGAGAACTATAATGTAATATTAACAACAAGATTAACACTAGACCAACAATAAAGAAATAAACAATACCTTAATCAAGGAACTACCAATGCAAAAAAAACAAGCTAAGAGTAAACAATAGCCTAATGAAGGAACCACAAAGTCCACTCTCACCAACACTGATAGGGCAAACCACTAGTAGACTGATGGCGAACCTTTTTGGAACTGAGTGCCAAAAATGAAGCACGCGTGCACCTCTGGACTGCAACCCGGAAGAGGAGCTGCCCAGGGCACATGTGTGTGCCCAAAAATGAACTTTTAAGTAGGTTTCAGCTACTGAATTTCTGATTTTAGCCAGCTACTCTTCCAGGTTTCTGGCGCGCATGCGCATGCAACTATCAGCTGGCTGGCACACATGCTCACGCAGGAAAACGGAAGACAGCTCTTCTAGTTTCTGGCACTGCTGCATGCAAAAAGTCCAGCTGATCGTTGTGCATGCATGCGTGCCAGAAACCTGGAAGAGGAACAGGCGATGCTGCACGTGCCAGGCAACAAGGCTCCACGTGCCACTTCGGGCACGCATGCCATAGGTTCACCATCATGGCAGTAGTATATAAAATGAAAATAAAGCCCATTCTCTTTTAGCATTGATGATGTTACCTAGTTTGATAATGAAATGTATGGGGGAGGAGGACTAAGCTCAGAGAGCACCAAGGAGCCCGCAAGATAAAGATTGCTCTCTT
This sequence comes from Grayia smithii, assembly GCA_032468115.1. Lineage (NCBI taxonomy): Eukaryota > Metazoa > Chordata > Lepidosauria > Squamata > Grayiidae > Grayia > Grayia smithii. The sequence goes on from JANHFM010003826.1 coordinate 32,718, forward strand.
CTAAGTGATCTGTCTAAGTCATAGCTGTAGCATTTCAGTACACAATATCCTGCTATAGCTATCAACTGTTCCACATTACTACAAACAAAACATAGCTATACGCACTTCTGAAAAGAAATCTATAGCATTATCTCACTATTGTGGTTCCAATACACTTAAGCTTAAATTGGCACCACAATGGCTGATGATGCTATAAATCACAATGCAGATATTTTAATATCAAGAAATGATAGTATAAAGTTTCAATTCTGCTATACAAATAGGGGTTTTTTCGCCACTTCCTAGTTATGCGTTCTATAATACAAAGCAATAAGGCATTTGATTCAAAATAAAGGAGTTAGCAGAGTTGTCTGGAAGCAAAATTGGAAGGATGGGAAAGTGAGATCTTGAGCAACAAGGACAATGAGAGATCAGGTTCCAATTGGTAACCTTAGAACTTTTCCTCCATGGGTACAGTTTTATTTTCAAGATTAGTTGAGAGATGCCAAAATGTAAGTTCACTTTCAATAATTCAAATGACACAAACATTTTTACTACCCAGATATTGTTGATTACTTAGATTTTCAAAGTCTTGCTTAATTTTATATGCTACCATGAAACCATTCACATAAACTATTAAATAATAATTATAAAGACTTGTTATGTGCTACAGCAGGGGTATCAAACTCACGATGACATGTTGTCGCGTGACGTATCGCAACATTTTCCCCCTTCACGAAACTGGACGTGGGCACGACCAGCGCATGACACATCCAGCCTGCGGGCCACGAGTTTGACATTCCTGTGCTACAGTGATCTGACAGAACAAGTGAATAAAAAATTTCACTTACACTTGGAACAACAGTTGATTTTTTCCTTTCGGGGCCTACCAATGGACTTGCTGTCACTTCACTTTTGGACCCAACTGTTGTGCTGCTCAATTTCCGTGACATATCTTTATCCCATTCTTCTTTATATTCACTCTCTACACTGTTTGCCTGAGCTCTTTTCGAATATGAGACAGCAGGAGGGATGGATGGGCCAACTATGAAACCAAGAAAACATCAATGAGATCATGTAGTTTGATAAATATTTACATTTATTGAAATACAAGTAAGGCAAACTAATATAAATAAGACAAGAGCTATTCTTTTTCACACAGATTTTACCCGAAAGCAAATTTTATTTTTTTTACTGACTTGAACAATTTTATAGAAGCACCCCTCCCCCGAGGGAAGCTCTATCCTTTATACGTAAACTTCCCAAAAATATTAATGGCTGTCACTCCATTTATAGACTTAAAGTAAGGGAATTTTTTAATTACATCTAACAATTTTCATGGAAATGCCAAAATAATAAGTAACAGCAGTTCTTTGCTGATCAATTTGATACACTTATCTACAAAGCAAATTTTTGAAAGTTCTGCAAGGATCCCAAACATAAAGAAACTCACTCCAAACATGTTTTAAAATCTAAGATACTGTACTTTTAAGAATTACCTTTTTTATCATTTATTTATTTTCAAATACATTTTTTCTAAATTAATACACAAATATAAGACATACTTTGCTATATTTAGGGTTCAATTTTAATTTCAAAATTCAATGGAACAATACAGATTCAATAAGTATTTGCATTATTACAAAAATGAAAATGAGATAGATTAAGGGCAGCAGATTCAAACATATTCTGACCCAATGTTTTAAAAGATTGAGCTCACTAATTACTTGTTTCATATATATCTTCTCTAATACGAACACAGCTGATAGGGGAAATAATTTCCAACCTAGCACCCTCGCAGGGATGGGCAATTATGGCCTGGTTATGACCTTTGGCCTTCAACTCCCAGAATTCCTGATCCAGCATGGCTTGCTCTGGAATTCTGGGAGTTGAAGTCCACAGACTGTAAAGGGGCCATACTTGCCCACCCTTGCACCATTTCAAGCAAATCTGTATACTACACATTCTATCACATATGAGCAGGAAAGTCAAATATGTAGCTTTGAATAATTTTCCTCATTAAATAAATAAACAAGTTTAATGAATTTGACACATTTGTTTAATTGAGTTCTCTTTATCTAGTTTTAAGATTTGTGTAAAAAATAGATCATGTTTTAGGACATACCCTTTTTCCCCAAAATAAGACATCCCTTGATAATAAGCCCAATCGGGCTTTTGAGCACATGGCAGTAAGGCCAAGGGCTTTTTTCAGGGTTCAAAAAAATACAAGACAGGGTCTTATTTTCGGGGAAACACTGTATTTATGTAGAAATATTAAAAATTCAAACAGCTTCACAAATTTATAAGTGACACTATGCTTGTACCACTTAATCCATCTTCATTCTTTTCTTTTTCTTTTCTGCAATTCCCATGGCAAGTGTGTTTGAGAAAGAAAATATTTGCACATCCAAATTTTGATACCGCTTGTTAAATTTTATGTTTCAACCAGCTCCTGAGATACAAAGTTAAACATGGAATCTTCTTGCAAATGTGAACAAGTACTTACTTTTTTCTGTAAAACCCTTACAGATTCAAAATAAAAGAACAGTGAATATGGCAAATGAATATATTTGGAAATATTTCCTTTGGCAGAAATAATGGTTTTCAAATGTTTCCTATAACCAGAAAGAAAAGTAACTACTTTTGGATTTTTTTTCTTCCTTGTAGAACTCTTCTAGCTCAATGACAGCCTAGGTCTCTTTACATGTAGTGCATATTTGAGATCTCCCTAGAAATTTTCAATAATATTCAAGTCTGAAGACTGGGAAAGTAAAAATTAGTCCATATCACTAAAGAAATCAACACTGAAAAAAGATGGATATTTCAGCAACCAAAATCTAAAATTTAATTCCAATCATAAAACATTTATAGAAAGAAAGATAAAAGTTTAGTAGTGCCCCTGGTTTGAGTATTATTGAAAATCTGTGGAAAAAACTCAGACAAGAAATATATGCCAGGAGAAATAATGATGAGTACAGATCAATTTGCTTTCTTCAGAGTTAAAATAGCTACAGACATAAAAAGAAATGCAAATGAAAACTACATCTCTCCAGCAACCCAAATTATATTTATACAGACAGCTCACATGATAAAAGCACCATGATGTGTTAAGCAATGTTCAGGAAGGTGTTGCTGCCAAGCCCCCAGGAAAGAGAACACAACTTAAAATTATATTCTGCTACTTTACTTGGTTGAATGCCATCCCCACCATGTTCACTGAACCGACGCTGTTTCTGATTGGCTGATATACTCCGTTGGACCTTCAGGTGAGCAGGAGATTGCATAGAACTGTTGTTGAGGTCACTTCCAGGTCGAGATCTTTGACTCAGGGTAGTACCGGATAGAGACTCGCTCCCATCACACTGTAAGGATAAAAAACATACCGTGTTTCCCCGAAAATAAGACCCTTATATTTTTTTGAACCCTGAAATAAGTGCTTGGCCTTATTTTCGGCTATGTCTTATTGGTTTGGGGCACATGGAGCAGGACAGGGCTCCTCTTGCCATCTTACCTGATATCCAGCTCTGTCTCCCTAAACCTAACCAGAGGAAATGGAGGGTGTGCATGCATTTAAATATTTTGGGGCGGGCTTATTTTCAAGGTGGGGGGGTGTCTTATTTTAGCACGTGTGCTCAATAAGCCCTGATTGGGCTTATTATCAGGGGATGTCTTATTTTAGGGGAAACAGGGTATTTGGAAACCAAGATCACCTCTCTTTTCTCAAAACATACACTATTTCTTTCTTCAGTTTAGTCAAATTAAGTAGAACAATTAAGGAGTATTTCTAGAGTCACATCAGAACAACTTTTATTACCAAATGACCTTAATTTTGGCTGGAGATTGCAGATTTTTTTTTCCATAACAAGATTTCTTTTCTTTTTTCTTTTTTAAAGTAAAATGCAGCGTGAAGAGCCTGCTACTGCAAAAGAAGGGAATGGGCAGAAGATTTTTGTTTATCTCTAGAGAAGATTCAATCATCCTCAAAATTTTGTTGTGGAAGGAATAATTTGAATGTGTAAATTTCTATGATTAAATGGGGAAAAAAGCTTTGGTTAAAATACAATGTTGGATCAATGGGAAAATAGGTGAAGTAAAGGATTGAAATTTACAGTGAATTATAATTAGAAAAAGACTTTTCACAAGATGATGAATTGTTGGCACTTAACACTTGATAAATTGTCAGATGTATATAGGAGTGTCAAATGTATGTTGGAAATGTAAACAATCTGACGGTACTTTTTATCATCTTTTGTGCAAATAGAAAGTAGAAAGCAAAGTAGAAAGTTAAGAATTATTGGAATAAGGCATGTATTTTGATTCAAATAATTCTTACACCGAATGTAAAAATGAAGCCAGAGACTTTTCTTTTAGGTTTGATGGATAAACAGATTGAAAAGAAAACATGGAATTTTGTTTTTATATGTGATAACAGCAGCAATTCTTCTTTATGCGCAGCGATGGAAAGATCCATGGGTACCCAGAATGGAAGAATGGATGGTGAAACTAATGGAGTTGGTGGAGATGACAAAATTGATTGCTTCCATTAGAGAAAAAAACTTTGTCTACATTGCTAACTGGAAACAATTCTTGGACTTTTTATGTGAAATGAAAAGAAATGAAATTTTAGGTAAGGGATTTGATGACTAAATATGCTTATTTATTCTAGAAGTATTGTACATTATGATTTAATTTAGTTCAAAAGGTCACTGTGTTTTCTGTTTGTATCTGTACTGAAGGAAGTCGAAAATTACTTTTTTTGTAGCTCTTTCTTTTATCAACTGCACCCCCAATTTTGCATTTCCCCTTCCCCCTTTTTTGTTTTTGATACCTTTTCTGAAATGTAATAAAAAAGAAATGTATGATTTGTTTTTCAAAAAGCAATTAAAACGTTTTAGTGCTGCAATGCCTTTAATTATCTGTGACTATGAGTGGTCACCTTAATATATGCAATATATAGGTTATTTAATGTTGATGTTTTTATTATTTTCTTGTTTCTTGCCTTGCTATAAACTATCCAGAGTCTCACAATTGAGGCAGTTTACAAAGACTGTAATATATAAACAAACATCAGTTACAGAAAGGATGAGAAAATTCTTTAAAGCTTTTCCATTCCTAATTATTACTCCAACAAGGATGGCTTCCCCCCCCCCCAAAAAAAAGAGGAAAAGAAACAAAGATCAATCAGAAGGACAGATGTTTGCTTGTAGTGAATGATCACTCTATAATAAACAAGCCCCTGATTTATGAAGCACAAGCTTGCATCCATTGATCTAGTTTAAGAGACTGCTAGCCTCTGCCAGCTTGTTTCCTAAGGTTGCTGGCTTGTGACAAAGAAAAGCTTTGTATCTTGCTTTTATTTCTCAATTCACATAAGTGTGTGTGTGTGTGTGCGTGTGTGTTACAAAACACCTTAAGAAATCAAATAGCACCAACACCTTTATTTAAATCATTTTGCACTATAGAAGAAAACTTCCAAACAGAGTAGAAGCTTATTATTTGGGTATAAATGAAATGCTTGCAACACTCTTAGCGTTTCTCTAAAGCAGATAAAATCCATGAAATGCTAAGATATTAAACAGTTAAGCATGGCATGGTAGCCTCCAAAAGAAGTGGATGAATACTCCCATAACTGTGCGAACTGCAGTTCAACACAACCAGGAAGATTTTAAATCAATGATGGAGACCATTTTGGGGTTGACACATGAAAAATCCAGAAAATGCCCAATCTGACTCTGCTGGCATATCATCACCACTATCACCCCCGCCCAAACAAAATAAAAATAATTCTGTACGTTTTCATTTAAAAAAACCAAAACAAAACAGTCCAATCATGTGCGTGATCCCCAGGATCTGCCATGCACTGCTTATCTTCAGGCAGTGTTCTGTTTCTGTAGACAGCCCCACTTGCTTACCCAAGGCTCTGCTCTCACATGGCCTCCAGAGCCTCTGAAAATTGCACAAGGATGGGATGTCCTTTCACACAGTTTTCAGAGGCTGCAGAAAAGCATTCTCTGAAACTGCTTGAAGGCTGAAAACCTTGAGGAGGTTCTGAAGGCCACATGAAAGCACACCCCATTATTGCACAATCTCTGTAACCTTCAAAAATTGCACAAAAGCACACTCCTTTCTTGCACTAGTTTTTAAAGGCTATGTGACAACATGGCTCTCTTGCAAGACTTCCAGAGGCTGTGCGAGGATACCCTCCATTCTTGCATAATAAACAGGGCTGCTTTTAAGAATAATTGTTGTTTGGTGTTGGTGAATGCTGCCGTTTCACCTGAAACATCATGGCTTATCATCTTTAACATACATGTATTAGATTTGACATCACCGCTCTAGATTATGAAAAATTGCTATGCCCCTTGCTGGTATTTTTAATGTTATGTATACAATAATGACGACCTCAAAATTATTTCAACCTTGAATTAATTTACTCAAGGATGCTCAAGAGTTAGTAACTGATTCAAACTTAAAGAAAGATGAAAGGTGTACACTGAAACACTGTGCAGTAGAGATGTCAACATCCAACATACCTTAAAAGATATTTCCTACTTACAAAATCTTCTAGTGCTGGAAAATGAAATTAGACAAGCACTCTGGTCATTAATGAGTTGGAAGCCTACAGAACTGACTGAATATCACTGAAATAATGGCAAGCAACAGAAGACACAGTAATGGTTGTAAACAAGCTATGCTAAGAAATCTGGAGAACAGTATCCAGCTGCTTGGAAGAGGTCAATCAGACATGGATTTTTGAGAGAAATTTATCCCAGGAGTCAAAGTGATATACTTATCACAGCATAGAAACATTATCGTTAATGGAGATTTAAGTAAACCATGTGAAATTCAGAAGGGTACGAGACAAGGATGTTCTTGTTGTTTACATTAATGCTGGAAGATTTGAATAGAAATATCAAGAGAGGATGAGAAGATAACGGGCATAGAAACCAAAGGCGTTTATATCCTAAGGTATTGAGATAAATATAAATCAAGATTCTCTATGAAAGTACCTCTTTTGTGACCTCTCAGGAAGCTTTTTTCAGAAAAGAAACAATGGTGAGCCCAGATTGGTGGATTTATGGTCAAATAATAACTTTCATTCAAGGTGAAGCTAATCTCAAATTTAAAGAAGAGTTGGAGTCATAAGGATGTATCTATCATTGGTTTACATATTCAGGTAGTTCTACTTATGACCACAACTGAACTCAAAATTTATGTTCCTAAGCAAGTCAGTTATTAAGTGAGTTTTGTCCCATTTTACAACCTTTCTTGCCACAGTTGTTAAGTGAATTTGGCTTCCCCATGGACTTTGCTTGTCACAAAGTTACAAAAGGTGATCACGTGACTCTGGGACACTTCAGCCATCATAAATATAATGACTTAACTTCCATATAACTCTACCTGGATGATTGAGAATCTTCATTGATGTATCGTACAATAACTTTAATTGCTAGGAAATGCTAGGAAAAGAATGCTTAGGATCATCCAATGCAAATTAGAGCTGTACATGGAAAAAAAGAAATCTCAGATGTTCAAGCTAGAATCCCAGAACATCTCATTATCCTCATGAGAAGCCATAGTATGGACAGAATTAAGTGAAACAGACTGGCTCCAGGTTGGCAAAGGAGTACAACAAGGATGCACTTTCCCCTTATTTATTCATTTTATATGCTGAATATATATTAAGGAAAGCTGGACTGGAAGAAGATGAAAAACTGAAGGGAGAAACATTGATAACCTGCTCTATGCTGATGACACTACCCTGATGGTTGAAAATGTGAAGTCTGCAAACTGCAAAGTTGAAGGAGAAAGTGAAACAATGGAAGTAAAATTTAATATAACAAAGCCAAACTAATAATAACAGCTAGAACAACAGCTTCAGAATTGGCAATGAAGATATCGAAGTGCTGGATATCTTCTTTAGATGGAAACTAATCAAGGAGAGACACAACCTAGAACTAAGGAGAAATTTCCCGATAGAACTCCCTTCTAGAAGTTGTGGGTGCTCCAACACTGGAGATTTTTAACCATTTGTCTGAAATGGTATAGGGTTTCCTGCTTGAGCAGGGGATTGATCTATTCCAAGATCCATTCCAACTCTGTTATTCTGTTACTTTCCCTTTTAGGATTAACCATCAACAATACAGGAACAAGGAGTCAAGAAATACACCACAGACTAGCACTTAGTAAAATACCCATGAAAGCTTTGGAAAAGATATTCAAATGCTGTAAGTATACCGAAAGAGATCAGAATTATATGAACCATGATATTCCCTGTGACACTCTATAGAAGTGAAAGTTGGATTTGAAGAAGCAGGATAGGGAGTACATTGATGCTTTTGAACTCCGGTGTTAGAGAAGACTTCTTAGAGTACCATGGGTAGATTAAGAAAACAAATTATTTCTAGTATTTTCCCACCATGGCAGCATATTAATAGTGTTCAATAGACTGAACTTGAGGTATCAAAATCATGTTTATGCTTCTAATAATTAGATATCAAGATCAGAGCCCAAAAGTTTACACTAATTATTAAAGTCAGAAAAACATTTAAAGTCCTAATGATTGTTTCAGCAATGATAATGACCCTAGGCTTTATTGAAACCCCCAAAACATTCACTGTTTATCAACTTTAGTCATCCCTCCCCCCCCTTGCATGCATAGATTAGGCAAAACTTTTAAAAAATGGCTAATGTATAATTTTTCACCCTGAGTTTCAAAGAGTTGTTTTGCTTGTTAGTAAATGCTATGGGGCGATTAGGGTAATACAAAGCACTCAAGCACCCACATCGTTTGAAAGGCTTGTGCAGCTACTTCCAAGGCTATCCCTGGCTGTCTGCACATTTATATGCACAAACCCTTTATTTTCCTGAAAATGAAGCAGAATGTTTGTCTATGTATGCACATACCCAGACATCTACAGGGCCAGGAACAGCCTTTGAAGCAGCTATGTGAGACAGTTCCCTTAATATGTCAAGAGGAGGTACTTTATTCATATTAAAACATTTTATAAAGTGTCCCTTTCAAAGATTTGTACAAACGTAGATAATATGTTCTATCTCTTTGAATTAGAAATGCAAAACAATTTAAAATAAAGATAAAAATAAAAATAAATAATGGTTTAGTACCATTAATTAATTAATTACCTCAGGTGGTTTTCTCCCTAGAAGCAAATATGTAGCCATTACTTCATCATATTTTTGGTTTACTAAGGAGTCATGAATTTCATCTCTTGCAAAACCCATAGTGACCATTATATCTAGGGGAAAAAAACAGAATTTATTTTTGATAAGACTATCTGAAATATTTAGGCCAACATAAGGGCCTTTTCTAATGTACTGTTTTTGTCCAAACCAGTAATAATTCTGGGAATATCTCAGAAGTAATTATATATACTTTTCTATTTTATTTATTTAAAATATTTGTACATTTAGTTGTCCAGAAACATGTTTCAGAACTTCATAGATCACAAATCTTTTTAAAAAATATCTAACCAGTCAGCCAATTCATAATTTCTCCCATGTTTTATGAAATGTTATTGCCAAACCTAAATCTTCATAGAAATAAGAACTATAAAAGATAGAAAAGAAAATGAAAGGATATTGATGATTATTTAGTGTCCTCTATATGATGGATCCTAGCCGCAAAAGCCAATTTACATTTCTTTTTTAGCACAAAGTATAGCTGAACACAAAAGTATTTCTCCCCTGAATTACCATTAAAGATCATATTTCAAATATGTCTTTGCCATTGTAATAAGAAAGGAAAATGCAAATCATGTTTTCTCTGAAAAATGAGTGGAGAATGAAGAATTTAGAGTAAAAATGGTATTTTGGAGACTTGAGCAAGACATATGAATTAGCTCCAATCACATCTGATATGTAATCAGATAGCATAGAAATACTGTAGGTAATACTTGGAGAACCTAAAAAGCAATGAATAGTTAGATTAAAACTGTTACCTATTCGTTTAGTGTCATTAAAATCTGGTTCAGGTTCAGTGTATGGCTTTAATTCTTCTTCTTCATGACCGACATTCATCCACCGGTCCTTCATAATTTGCTTGAAAATAAACAAAATTGAAAAATGGAATTACATTGAATTATTTCATGTTATTTAAAAATATATAGTTTAAAAGTAGCAATAAAATGATTAATTTTATAATCTTACTTAAAAACATAAAGGCATTATTTTTGACAATTGTTCAAAAGAGAAAATCACTCTTTAGGTCCAAAAGTGATGTCAGCTACATAATACGTACAGACAAAACTCTGAGCAAAAAATGAACTTCAGTGATGGAGGGATACTTTCCAGCCAAAAAAATCTTGGGATCAATTATTAACTTCTTCAATGGGCAGGAAAGGATCCTATACTGAAGCCTAGAAAGCCACTGTACAATACTATGGATTATACTAAACTAAACAGGCCCATTGTCTATAGAGATTCTCAGTCATCCAGGTCATGGTTGTCCCAAAGGTGCTTTTCCAAGAGGTGACTGTACTTTCTTTGTTTTTCCTTGAAGAAGTTTCACTCCTCATCCATTTTTAGCTTAAATTTTAGTTTTTAAATTTTAATATTGAATTCTAATTAATTTAATTTTAAATTTTATAATTAGATTATTACTGTATTTATATCGATCGTTTTATTGAGTGTTTTTGTGTATGTATTGTGAGCCGCCCAGAGGACCTAGGGAGATGGGCGGCATATAAATACAAATAATAATAATAATAATAATAATAATAATAATCTCCTTCAGTTCTGATTGAATGGTGGGGAATGGAAGGATTTATATTCCTTGCAATGAGGTGCTCTGGTCTTCAGCATTCTTTCTGAGAGTCACTGAGGTCCTTTGTCATTAGCACTCTTTCTGAGAGCTGTTGAGGTCTTCAATGAATCTCAGAAAGAGTACTAATGACCAGAGCACCTCATTGCAAGGAATATAAATTTTTCCATTCCCCACCATTCAATCAGAATTGAAGAAGCTTCTTGGATAAGAATTAAAATGTCTTCAAGGAAAAACAAAGAAAGTACAGTTGCCTCTTGAAAAAGCACCTTTGGGGAAAAGAGGCCCATTGTTTTACTTACTTTACTACTTTAGTCAGCTTTTAAATTTCCTAATTAACTAGCAAAAAATATAATTGCAACCCACTGCTTTTTTTTGTGAGAAAGTTTTTTTATTTTTCCATATTCATAAACATAATGTAAATGTACAATTTCTCATTTAACATTCATATTTTCTTTTAAATCTTATCATCTTAAATACAATAAACATGTTCGGGATTGTTCTTCTACCATTTCATCTTTAATTTAACAACAGTCCTTCCTTTCCTCCCACTCCT
>JANHFM010003826.1:61616-74165 GCA_032468115.1 Grayia smithii
TGGACTTCAACTCCCAGAATTCTTGAGTCAACCATGCTGGCACAGGAATTCTGGGAATTGAAGTCCACAAGTTGTAAAAGAGACATAATTGCCCACCCCTGTTCTAGTGGAACACTAGACTCTGCTAAGTTTCTAGACAGCCCCTCAGGACAAATAATTTTCTCTCATGTGCAGAGACATTAAGGCAGCTGAACTGGAATGGTGCTTAATCTTCTATTCAGGCTAAATTCATAAATTACCAACAACACCATGGAATCTGCTATGGTGCAGCTGTTTGCATCTCCATTCAGCTGTTTGAAGAAAGCCATCATAAAGACAAAATGATTTGCTATGGCTATTTTCAACATCACCATCACTGGTAGACAATAAGTAAAGCAAGCAGTTCTTGTCTAAACATTCAAATATTACCATCTGGCTTTGAAGCAGATTTTCTACCAGTTTCCACATTTTTATAGCTATGTCCTGCGATCAAACTTTTTTTATATATATAACAGGAGCTGTCTTCCATATTATTCCCTTTCCCCTCTTCCTTCAAATTGAAAAAAAAAGGAAAGGAAGCAGGAGCATCTTCAGTACTATTCAAAAAATGGGAGTACACAAATCAAGTCATTTTTGAAGCAAACTATCAAATTGATTTGGAAAATTTATTTCCAAACTTTAAACAAATTGCTGGCACTCATATTTTCAGACTGAATCTTTCAGCTTGAATCCTTGCACTAATTCTTGAAGCCTCGCTACTTTATTTTCTTATTTCATAAGAGAGGGTAAAATTATTTTATATGTCTGCACAACAGTGAATGAAGTCTCAGTAACTCATCCTGTCTACTCTTAAGCCACTAGAAATTGATATACCATGCTAACGGGGTGATTACTGCACACAACTGAATATAATAGCCTTTCCAGTCAGAACATAGGAACATCTTTTCTTCTGGATTTTAATAGATGGACTTACATAATTGATGAAGCACTTACACATTCAACAGACAACTACTTCAGAATATTTTAGCTCTATAAGGAACATTATGTTTTATGTTAAAACTATAAGCTTGAAAAGAGTTGGGGGAGAGAGAGATGTGTATTTTAAATCTGGGCTTTAATGGAATTTTTTTATACAGTATCAATATTATTTATTTACCCGATTCTTACAGCTGCCTATTTCATTTTTAGGTCATTTTAGGCAAATTCCAATAAAACAAATACAAACACAAAATATGTTACACAAAATAACATTAAAAAGACATAACAGCTAGGCATGATCTAACCTGTTATCCATACAACCAAGGCCTTAGGAAAACCCAACAGGGACAGGACATTCTAACCTCAGAAGGAATGTTACAAAGAGTGGGTGGCATGGCATAAAACTATGTCCAACTCTTCTGACTTGCTATGTCTAATTTAGTGGTTTTTCACTTGTGAGTCAAAAATTTAAAATGAGTTCCCAAGCCTTTTAGGGTGGAACACCACAGTCCTGTTGATAAACTGAAAATTCCTTCTGCACAGGGTTTATGATGAGCTGAAAGCTGATTCAACAGCGCTAAGTAGATTTTCAATGGAAAGAGGTGAATTTAACTTGAGTGTATATATAACCTTTCTACTATCTTTGAGAGTCACGTCGTCTTCTGCAAACTTCAAATTCTCAGCATCTATAGGCCTCCCCTTCTTATTGACTCGTAATGGCCTTGACTAAAAATTCTGTATTGCAATATAAATAGGTTTGTTTCCCTGCATGCTTAGTTATTATATCTTGCTGTGCACTTAGTTATTATGTGATACTATGGGTGTGCTATATGGAATCTCTGGTTGCTGTATGTAAAAAAAAGCAGAAAAGGTGAGTAGTCTAAGTTGTGAATATAGCACTGAGTTTTTAAAAACAAATTTGGACTCGTATAACCTCAAAATATGGCAAAATAACAGTACAAAGAGAATCTTTTTAGACAAAGTTTCACATTTCTTATTGATCATGGAATTGTCAAGCCATAGTGTGAAATCTGGGGTGAAGTGATAAGTAATGAATAACTAAACTAGAATGATCTAAAAAGACACCTTGAAGCTGAACACAGAACTTTGATGGCAAAAATAGAGCTTTTAAAAAATAACTTAAATGACAGTGAGTTGACAATCTATATAGATAAAACTATATATTCTGCACAAGATGCTCTTGTTCTTACGTTGCCTGGCAAACTGCAAAGCAAAATTTAAAAATCCCCCATGGTTTATAACCATGATGAATATAAATTCTGGGAATGAATTCAGCAAGGAAATTGAAAAGTTACCATTGTCAAATAACACCTTGAGTAGATAGATTTACAGTATGTAGATAATGGAAAAAAAATACTTCTCTGCTACATTTTAGAGGATGGAAACGCAAATGAATATGCAGCCCATTTGTTATTGACATTGAAGATATGGTTGATGACATTTCAAGCACTGCTAACCTACAAGAACAGCTTAATGATATTCAAAACTATGTCACATTGTGCTATGTAAAAAAAGAAAGAAACACCCCCCCCCCCAAAACACGGAGTGCACTTTGGAACAAAGTGAAAAGGAAAAAAAATCCTCAACTCTAAGAAATGAGGTTCATTAAAGTTTTATTTCTCCTTCTACAATACATTTGTGTGAAGCAGATTTTCTGCACTTCGAATGACAAGAACCAAGCTTTGAAAATGAACCAGAGCATGACTTAAGATGCAGACGAGAGTCGGAAGACACACCTAGACTGCTGCTAAAAACAGATGGAAACAGTCTTTCACGGGAGCCAAGGGACAAGAAGAATAGTTGAAGGGCCATTGTGAGAAATAGTTTAGGAAACTTACAGATAATGTCATTCTGATTTAGACTTTGGAGGAGTCCTAGGGAACTGACTGGGGTTGGGACTTACCTTATTATCCATAATGACTTTGAACCTGTGAATATCAAGGAAGTGAAAGGGTCCTCGAGAAAGTCAATGCTGCCACCTGTATATTACATCCATGTCCCCCTGGGGTGGTTAAAGCCTCCTAGGAGGTGGCCCACCAGTAGGTTCAAGCTGATGTTAACTCATCTTTAACTGAAGGAGCCATCCTATCTGCCTTTAAAAAGGCAATGCTGTGCCTCCGCCTCAGGAAACTATGATTGGACTAGTAACAAGCAACAAATGGTCCTTAAGTAACAACTATCCATATACATACAACAAAGTACTTTGGTTTAACAGGGCTGTTCAAATGTTCATTTATGGTGCAATGTGTCTGTGATATATTAAAACAGCAGTAAGAGTTTAATCTGGATAATCTGTGAAAATGTTTAATTTGAATATTCTAGCCAAATTAAATATTCTATTTCCAAAAATAGTTTCAAATTTCCATTAATTTGTTTGTATTAGAAAGTTTTAGTCTGTTGAATTTGTTTCACATAAGACTCAACATGTGTGTTGGGACTATGCATCGCTGAAGAAATAAAACAGTTTGCTCTGCAGAATTCTTTTAATTTGTTTTCATACTGTACAAAAACAAGACCATGGGAAATAATGTAGGAGTCTATTACTTGAAACTCAGCATTTTGTTTTTACAAATCAGTAATCGATAGTATAATAGTCTATTTGTCTCACCAGATTGAACAGAATGGGCATATTATGGGTTCCATCATCTAAGGAGCTACATTTGGCGAGCCTGAGGGGAGATATCTTTTTTGTTGTGGTACCCGCATTGTGGAATCTTCTCTCCCCAGAGAGGAGGACGGCATTGTCACTCCTGAAATTTAGAAGGACCCTCAAGACCTGGTCATGCCATTAGGTCTGGGGCCCCGGGGGATGGGTGAACTCATGAGGTGCTCCATTATGATCAACATATTTCCTTATATTCTTTTCTATTTCTGCTTTTATAATTTTTAATGTTTTTATTAATTATTTATCATGGTTTTAAGTAACTATTGTTTTATACACACACACACACACGCACACACACTTTTATTGTTCTATGCGTCAAAAGTCCAGTCATATAAATTTAATAAATAAATAAATAAAACAGTAAAGAGCTTAATGTTGGATATCACAAATGAGCTAAATTTAAAGGGTATTTTATGAAATATACAGGTAATCCACACTTCATGACAGTAATTGGGACTGGAATTTCTAACACTTAGAAATGCAGTTCTAAAGCATGGGATATGATAGTGCCACTTAGCCATGGAAATTCCAGCACTTCCAATTGCCATTGTTAAGTGAATCCCCAGAGGTCATTAAGTAGGGATGCCAGATGACTGCCATTTGCAACCTCCTGCCAGCTTCTCCATTGACTTTGTCGGAAGCTGGCAAAGGTTGCAAATGGTGATCATGTGATTGTGGGGAGCTGCAACATTGTAACTGTGAATGAGATACTGAGCACCTGTATCATGATCATGTGATCAATAGGATGCTCTGACTCTCATAACCACAAGGACTAGTTGTAAGTGTACTCATTCAGCACTGTTGTAAGTTCCAACAGTCACTGAAAAAATGGTTGTTAAGCAAAGTCTGCCTGTAGTACATAAATACATTTACATCAGTTGTCTTGATTTCATATATGTTGATAGATGTAGATAAATACAGATATAGTTGTATAATAAACACTGTTTAGCCATAATTGAAATAAAAGGGGCATTGGTCCTGGATGGGAGGGGCCAGGATGGGTTATTCAAGGCTCATAGCTCTATGGACTGAGTTGAATTTTCTGAGGTTCCACCTCCCTGGTTAAGTTCCTCAGTTTTGACAACAAAGGAGAATGGTAACTCCACCTGAAAAGGACAAACTTCTCCCTGCCTGAAGTCGGACCAGACAGGCAACAGAGTGGGGCTGGCTCCTCCCATCCAGGACCACAAGAAAAGGCATATCAGGTAGGACCAATGCCCCTTCTCCATAGTGCCTGGATGGGAGGTGCCAGGATGGGACATACCAAAACTTGGCAGTCCTACAGGCAGGAACTGGTCTGGTCCGAAGACCTCGTCTCCCCATGTACTCACTGCAGGACACGTCATCCAAATGCCACCTCCGCAGAGGCGTAAGAATCAAGTCTGTAGTAGCAGATGAATGGTGACGGGGGCGTCATGTCACCGCCCTACAAATCTCTTCCACAGAAGCCTGGGTAGCCCAGGCCGCTATTGTGGTCGCACTGCAGGTGGAATGAGCTGTTATCCCGAGGCACCGGGAGAGCTTGAAGCTCACAAGCATGGGCTATGCATGCCTGAAGCTAACACCTACCATGTAAGAGGTCACCCTGTGGCCCAGAGTTGACGGCTGAAAGAAGACGTGCAGCGATTCAGTCTTCCTGATGGAAGCAGTCCATGAGATGTAAATACGGAGGGCCCTCCTAACGTCGAGTGTATGCCAGGTCTGCTCCAAGGCGTGCCTAGGCCTTGGACAGAAATCAGGCAAAATCAACTCCTGTGCTCAGTGAAACAAGGAGTTGACCTTTGGAAGGAAGGCAGTGTTGAGCTGCAGGACCACCCTGTTTGGATGAAAAATACCGAGGTCTTTCCTCACTGATGACGCCAACTCCGAAATCCATCGGGCAGACGTGACAGCCACAGAAAAGCAACCTTACATGAGAGGAGGCGAAGACTGGCCTCCCTCAAGGGTTCAAATGGTGACTTAGTAAGGGCTTGTAACACCCTGGTCAAGTCTCAGGTGGGATAGCGATGTATAGTCAGAGGCTTTAAATTAGAAGCCCCTCGTAGAAAGACTTGCACCCTTGGATGGTGGGAGAGGAAGCCCCAATCCCTAAAGTTTAAGACGGAGGCTAGAGCTGTGACCTGTCATCGCAAAATGTTTGGGGACAACCCCCTGTCCAGGCCCTCTTGTAAAAACTCCAGCACCTTCGCCACTGAGACCGAAGTAGAGTCCAACTGTCCCTTGGTGCACCAAGTGGAGAAAGTGCTCCAAGTAGCATTGTAAATGCGTGTGGTCGAAGGCTGCCTGGATCATCCGTATGACCCTGTTGGATAATTTCTCCCATCTTAGCCTCCTCTCGACCACCAAATGGCCAACTGGAGCCGCTGCAGTCGGGATGAAGAAGGGGCCCTTGTCTGAGTGAGACTATCTCTGGGGGAATCCTCCACGGCCTGGCGACAGACAGGCCAACCAGATCGGCTAACCATGGCTGTCAGGGCCAATAAGGGGCCAATAACAGTACCTCCACCCTCTCTGACAGCACCTTCCTGATGACAGCTGGGATCAGGGGTAGGGGAGGAAGGCATACAAGAGACCCCTTGGCCAAGGGAATCTCAGAGCATCCACCCCATCTGCTCCCGGGACAGAGAACCTGGAAAGGAAGTGAGGAAGGTGAGTGTTTGTTGGAGGCAAATAGATCCATCAAAGAATGGCTGATCCGGTCTGCAAGTTCTGCAAACAGCCTGGGATGAAGCCTCCACTCCGATGGATCCACGGTTGCTCGACTCAACCAGTCTGCTCGCACATTGGCCACCCTGGCAATGTGATCTGCTCTCAGGAATAAAAGATGAGTCTCTGCCCACTGGCGCAGGGTCTCTGCCTCCCTCATGAGGCTTTTTGAGTGAGTCCCCCCTTGCTGGTTGATATGGGTCATTGTGGTAATATTGTCCGTGAGGAGGAGGACATGATGCCCCTCCACCTGAGATTGGAATGTCTGAAGAGCTAAGCCGGCTGCCCTCAGCTCCAACCGGTTTATTCTCTGGGTGAGTTCTAGATGACTCCACTGGCCCTGGGCCACCTGGGAACCGCAATGGGCTCCCTAGGCGGGAAAGGCTGGCTTCTGACGTCACGGTCAGTCTGCAAGACTCCCTGTAAAAACAGCTCTTCTCTATGGCTCCCGACACCCACCATTGGAACTATCACAGTACCCCTGGAGGCACTCGCACCTGAACTGTCGAGAAGCTGCTGCTGCCCGCCCTCTGATAGGGGAGCAGGAACTACTGGAGTGATCTGGAGTGAAATCTTGCCCACAGGACTAAGGCCAAGCAAGAAATCATTTTTCCCAAAAGCTGGGACAACCGGGCTACTGGGATTGTCCCTTCCTGCTGGATAAGCTCTATCAAACTCCGTATGCTCTCCTGTCTCTCTGAGGAAAGAAAAATTGGGCCACCCTTGTGTCTAACAGGGCCCCCAAATGCACCAGTCTTGTCGAGGGCACCACTTGTCCAGATTCACAGAAAAACCGTGGTCCCGAAGGGTTGTGATCATTGTTGCCAGATCTCATTCCACTAGTCACTGGGAGAACAGGGATAAGCAGATTGTCCAGGTAACACTGGATCCTGATAGGGATTGTCCTGAGGTAGTGCTGCCAACACTGCCATGAGCTTGGTAAAGGCTTGAGGGGCTGATGCTAGGCTGAATGTCAGAGCTACATACTGAAAGTAATGGCTGGCATAGCAAAACCTCAGGAACTGCTGGTGTTCTGGACGAATAGGGGCGTGAAGGTATGCTTCCATGAGGTCTACAGATGCCAAAAAGTCCCCCTCCCTGATCCCCGCTAAGATGGAATGCAGGGAGTGCATCTTGAATCTTCTGTATGTAGTTGTTGAGTCCTTTTAAATTTAGAATTGCCCTCTACCCCCCAGGCCTTTGGGATGATGAATAAGATCGAATAGAACCTGCTCCTCCGCGGAACCGGTTGAATGGCCTGAATGACCCGTTTTACCGGGTCTCCTGAAAGGGGACAGCAGAGGAAAAGCCTTGGAGGAGGTGAAAGGAATTCCAGGGAGAGCCCTATTCTAATTGTCTCCCTGACCCAGGCGTCCACCATGAGGTTGTCCCAGCGGTCTGTGAAAAGACCGAGATGACCCCCTATGGGATCCTGCAGGCCGATGCCACTTTTGGTGGCAGGCACTTTTGCCGCTGCTGCCCCATAATGATCGTCCAGACTGTTGTAGTCAACCTCTGCTGCCAAATGCAGACCTGTTGGGCTGAAAACCTGACCAGAAGTAGAAGGGCCGCTGCTGTTGGGGAAAGCTTGTCCCAATTTCCCCGTCAGAAGGAGGGCCGTCTAAAATAAGGTGACGGGTGATAATCAGCCCACCTGCCCTGGGATGGAAGCACCTTCATCTTGTCTCTAGTCTCTACCAGGAGGGGGTCCAGAGAATGGCCAAAAAGGCTCTTCCCTTCAAAAGAGGCGAAAGTGTCGTAATCCGATCATTTGCCTAACAGTGACCACCGAAGCCATGGCCCTTGCTGAAAACTTGGCGGAGGCCAAAGTAGTGTCCGCAGTATATTCTGCCGCAGCCAAGATCTTGGAAAGGTCCTGGTGGGCCCACATATCTTCTGGCGCTAAACATGACTGCAGCTGTTGTAACCAGCGCACAGATGCCCTAGTGAAGAACGATGCTGCAGTAGACACCCATATTGCCCATGAATCCGCTAAGTGAACGCAGCATAGGGCCAGCTCCTCCTTGTGCTCCTCCACCTTCAAGGCATCCTCCGCATCCAGTGGGAGAACGAAGGAAGAAGTCAGGGCCGCCACCAGGGCATCCACCTTGGGAACTTGAATTAGATTAAGAAGGTCTGTGTCCACTCCAAAAAGGGAATTCTCCTGTCTGGTTGGCCTGGATGCTGTGGCTGGAGATGTCCATTGTCTGTGGATTACCTCTAGGAACATCCCAGGGATAGGGATTGTCTCTGCCTCTATGGCCTGTTCTGTGAACAGGAAATCATCCTGTTCCCCAAATTCAGGGAAGGCTCAGGTGCGTTAGAGTCCTTTCCCAAGTGGGAAGTAGCCCGCACCTTGGCAAGCAGAGGCTTAAGTACTGCAGGACTGAAAAGACCCCGAAATTGTGGTCTGTCCAGGGAGTCCTGCTCAAAATCGGAGACATCTCCCTCACCCCGGAACCCCTCTGACTGGGAGTACCAATTCTGACTCAAATGGGCAGGTGAACCAGACCCATGATACATCTCACCCTCAGCTGATGTCCCCCAAGGGTCTACATCAGCTTGGAGAGGCAAACCAGGGTTGATGTACATTGCTGCTGACTGAGTTCTGCAACAATCCCCCTCCTGATCTCCTAGTCAATCCACTGCTGCAGTAAAGGGGGCATATCTTGCTCCTGCATCCCCCCCCGGACGGAGCCCCACCATGGTAGGGGTAAAGGTCGCCTCAGGAGTCTTACGTGGGACCCCTGAAGGGCCAGGCCACTCCAGTTGGACCACTATGGCCTCAGGTGACCAGGTCAAAGCAGCTCCAGACTGAGCAACTACCTACTGTGCCTATTGTAAGGCCCACTCTGGGGGTTGGTGCACGGCTTGGTGTTCCACCCTGGCGTTGGAGGCCTGACTCTAGCAAATTCATTGTCCAAGGCCTTCTGCCGCTTCTACGCTGTTTGTTACTCTGACTTGGAGGTCCCCTTATGCACTCTGGCCTTGGCATGAATTTTGGCAGCTGCTGCTAAGCTGGCTGTCCATGGTCTAACTGCAACGCTGCCTGCCTTAATCATGTTGAGGTGACCAAGAGCCTTCAGCAGAAAAAATACCCTGCTCTCCACTGTCCTCCATTATACAAGGCATGCCTGGACCTCAAGGCACCAGGCAGCCAGCAAAGAAAAATGAGGCCTGTAAGAGGCCTGGCCCAAACCCCACCAGGAATCAGCCCCGGCATGAGGATTAAGTAGCTAACTCATGCCAGGAATTCTGGCAGTAGTGATATAACTCCCACCCTTGGAGATACAGAGAGAGACCAACAGAATTTTACTGGCCTGAATCCTGATCCAGTGAAGGAGAAGACCATATTAAATGGCTGCCAGGCAATCCAAAATGGCCGATCTCCTCAGCAGCCACGTGGAGGCAGACGCACTAGGCTGCAGCAGCAGGGCTCCAGATCTGGAGTAGGCCGCAATAGCAGGCCCCAGGCCAGGTGGGTTTGCAGAGTGATCTGAAGGAGCCGTGCCAGGTGCAAAGCAGCTGGCGCGGGCACCCCAGTCCTGTAGAGCTCTTCTGGAGCCACGCTAGGTGCAGAGTGGCTGGCTCGGTCCCCGCGACTCCCCAAAACTCTGCTGGAGCCGTGCCAGGAGCAAAGAGGTTGGCGCGGTCTCTGTGGCTTCCAAAAATGCTTCTGGAGTCACACCAGGTACAAAGCGGCTGGGGCGGTCCACAAGGCTGCTGCCTCTCTCTCAGCACTGCTGCCAGCTCCTTGTGTGCACTCACCCTCAGGATAAGCGGTCCATGCCAGGCTAAAAAGGCTGGCTGGCTGAGGCAGGCTGCAGGCTGTCCACGGCAGGGAATGGGTTCGCCGCTGCACATCTGCTAAGCATGAAGCCCCGGTGAACAACGGAGCCATGCCAAGGCTTGGGAAGGCTGGCACAATCCTGGCAGCTTCACTGACATTCCGCAGTGCTGAGATAAACCATGGGGCACTAAGCCCTTTACACAGTCCCCCCAATGTTGTGCTAAGCTCATGAGGGGAGAGGGGGGAAGGGGGCGCTGGTATGGGCTACCCCCCAGGCTCAAATCCGTAGCCACGGAGAGCTCTCCCCTGCTGTAAACAATCAAGTCAAACCTGTACAGCAATAAGAAGCAGAAAAGAGCAGGAAAAAAAAAATTAAAGAAAAATCCAGGGATAATTATTCTAAACTCGTCTCACAAACTGCTGGAGCGAGCAAAAAACTCGTCCATACACTGAGACGGACTTGAATAAAACTGAGGAACATCCCTAGGGAGGCGGAACCTCGGAAAATTCACCTCAGTCCATAGAGCTACAAGCCTAGAATAACCCATCCTGGCACCTCCCATCCAGGCACTATGGAGAAATGTCAGTACTATTCTGTCCAATGTTATAAGTAAAGGTTCAGCATAACAACAGAAAATCTACTTTCTCAGAAAGAAAACTGAAAGTTCCCGTCAAATGGATTGAGGAATCATCCAAACCAGAAAGTCTATACTGCTATGCAAGATAGGATTTAAGTTTTACCCCCAAAAAGCAGTTTTCTATGACATTTTCATACTGGAGATGCAGTACAAAAAATATGACATGTTACTAGCACAAAGTATTACTGCACAATAATATTACTGCATCACAAAATTATGTACAAAAATCTCCTCTATGACTAGCTTTCCCTGATTTGATGCTTCCAGCTGGGTTAATGACTACAACTAAGCCACAATTCTGGATATAAGGCTGAAACTGGAAAGTGAGAAGCTGTGTTTCCCATATTAGTGAGCATGATCAATTATTTGTTCTGCAGCATGCAGTCAACTATGTATTAAAGTCTTCAATCTTGCTTTCAGTAAAGATTCTAATTTACCAAGTTGTGTCTGAGTCTTCTCCCAAGTCCACCCAAGTGCTGAGTAGGGTGTTAAGTGTCCAAAGAGCTATGAGTTACTGCTGTGACTAGTGTGAAGCCTGACACTGAAGAATTCCAAGAGGTGGAGACCTTGAAGGTGTCATGTTGGCTGTAACAGTAGCCATGATAGCTCCAATTTGCATTAATCGCTTATATGCCAGATTGTGAAATATACAGCCATTCTCAGCAACCATAACTATTGGCATATTATTTTTTTAACAATCAATGGTTGAGGAGAAATCTATTGCCAACCTTTGTGCTTTTTTTAATGCAAGTTTGTTTAAACCCATTGTGCATTTAACTTAATTAAGTAGGACCACAAGTTTGAAGAATTTCCAAGGACAATCTAAGTTGTTTAGAGTCATTGAGAGTCGGGTGGTATGCAAGTTTAATAAATTATTAATACTATTATATACGCAACAATGTGCAATTACAGCTGCCAGATTTTTAGCTGGTGTTGGACTTCATATACATTGAATTCTTCTTATGAACCTAAGATGCCATAATGTACTAACATAATGTATATATGGGTCCATATATTATGGCCTTTTGCAACAGTCAGTCAGAAATTCTGTCAGTTTTCTAACTGCTGTCCAATACTTTTTTGATATGGCATTCATTCTGCCCATAACTACTGGAACCACCATGGCTGCTTTATGTAGTTTCTTGCAACCCCAGAGCTGCCAAGAAGCTCCACAGCCACAGTGTTACAAACAGCAGTAGAATCACGTGGTCCTGGGACTGCTGGTGGTAGAGTGTAGCATAGCCAAATGGGCACTGATGTGGGAAGGGGTGTGTGTGTGTGATAGAGGCAATCCCTTATCTTACTGGGACTTGGGGTTGGGAGAGAACAAGCCCAGAATGGCTTGGCTTGTGGTGTGGCTCCTCAGCTCAGAACAGCAGATACCAAGATTGTTGTCATTAAGCAATGCCATCATGTAACATCGTACTTAATCTCGTAGCACTTGAAATTTTGGTGCCATTGTGGTAATAAATTGAGGATTATCTGTAGTGTAAAAGTTGATGAACCCTTTAATACCCTGAAGTACTGTGACCTACAATGTCACCAGAGTTTCAAATCCTGTTAATAAAGAAACAAGCACCACACAAAACAATGTACAATGTCATACCTTATCAAACACCCTAAGGCAATATTCATTGTCTTCTTGTGAAAACTATGGGTAGTCCTTCACTTACAATCATAACCGAGTCCAAAATTTCTGTTGCATAGCAAAACAGTTGCTAAGTAGTCATGCCATTTTATCTTTTTGCTATGGTTGTTAAGCAAATCACTAC
>JANHFM010003826.1:74265-84527 GCA_032468115.1 Grayia smithii
TGATTTCTCTTTATAGAATTGCTTCAACTCACTGATATACTTACATTGGTTCCTTGTTTTACATCATACAGTCATTCCCCATTGATTTTGCTTGTCAGAAGCTCCCTAGGCAGGTTGCAATTGACAATCCCAGGACCCCAGGATGCTGCAACCATCATAATTACTTGCTGGTTGCCAAGCACCCAAAGTCTGATTCCGTGACTGTGGTGCTACTGCAATGGTTATAAGTGTGAGAATTGGTCATAAATCACTTTTTTCAGTGGTGTTGTAACTTTGAACGTCATTAAATGAATGGTTGTAAGTCAAGGACTACCTGTATGCGAACCTTACTTGATAACTGCTAACCCCTTCTTTAGCAACAATGGTATTTTTCTGTACCTGTTGATCAATCCATCACACAAGTTTGGTAGTATTTTGGCTGATTTCTCTTTATAGAATTGCTTCAACTCACTGATATACTTACATTGGTTCCTTGTTTTACATCATACAGTCATTCATTAAAATCAAACTCTAAAACATGAATTGTCTGTTGCATATCCTACACTCATTTAAAGTTCAAGTCACAGACAAGTAACTGAACATTTTCCTATAGAACTTGCTGGTATAATCCAAAATTCATCATTTCCTCAGGAATCGCAACCTGTCTAGATCCTTAAAGAACAAAGGGGCCCCACATGATATTCCCAATCCTCTGGAGTATTTTATTCTAACAAGATACCCTAATTCTAACCACGAAACACGGGGTTCAACAGCAAAGGACATAAAACTACAGAGCTGTTCAAAACACAAACAGCATCTGAAAACCTCTCAAGCTCTTATATGCTTTGCTGCTACAGTAATTTTTGCTGGACAGCTCTGGAAACATAAATACGTTTTCTTCATATGTATATTTTCTGCATTACTGTGGATTGAGGGAAGCTAAAGTCTTTGGCAATAATTTTATAGTCCTTTTTAGGCTCATGAGCATCAACAATCCTCTTCTAGGGTCTCCAACAATTTCTTTTGACTTGGATATCATTTACTTCCACATGCCTGTGTTGTAAAGACCATGTCTGCAGGCATAATGTACCTTTTCTAGCAAAGACATGGAATTTGATCAAGGTGCATAGTGGTTTGTTCAAAGCCTATGAAGATTAAGGAGATGGTTTTGAAAACATACACACGCACACAAAGATATATATTCACTTATCTGAGAAGAAAAGAATAATCTCATTGGTTCTTAAGAAGGACAGAAGAAAACAGTTGAGAAAACTTCTCTCCGATGGTAATAAACTGGAAAAATAAACTAGGTGAAAGGATTCTAGACACTGAGATTTCTAGAACCTTATCACTTGCTTTTTCAGTAAACCTTATAAAATGATTCAGTGAGAATCCTGCTTTGAGTTGAGTTGGATCTCAACAGCCTGGTAATGTGTTCAATAAAGACATGACACAGTTGCATGTTGTTCGTTTAACCAGAATCTCTTTATCTATTAATAGAACTTAGATAAAGCTCTGATCACATTGTAGGTCATGGTACTGCAGGATTATGGATAATTCTAAAGGGTTCACAAACTTTCTCTCATCACTGTAGCAGCCTCCTTTTTACATTTTATTATGGTAGCATAATAAGAAGCTATTAAAGCTGATCATCTACTAACCCTGCAGAAGTCACAGTATGTTGAAGTTCCTGTTTCTGACCACCTGCTGTAGCTAAAAGCATTGACTGAAAATAGAAACATAGTAATCAGTAGCAAGACAATAATCAAGGTGTAACAGATAATATAGTTTAGACAATGTTTGCTGCAGAAGCATAAAGAGCTGATTTTGTAGCAGATAGGTAGGTGCTAGTTTAAGAATAAAAGAAAAAAAAAGGAACAGTAATATGTTCGGAGACCATATCAATACCTAATATTCAAAATTAAAACAAAAATATACCATTTTAATATTAAAATTCATTATAATAGCTTTAAGAATTCATTTAATGTTATAACCCTTATTTTATTTAATCAACAAAATTACTAGTAATATAATTAATCTATTGTCAAGATTAACTATTTATTTTTCATATATCAATACTGGCCTAGTTAATTTTTAGTCCCATCAGAAATAGAAATTATATTCATAATTTCAAACCACGATCATTTTTATTATTGCTTTCAACTGATTGTACCGTTTGGAAATTTCCTAGAGTCATTCATGAGTGGGTGTAGTTGAAAATTGGAATAATAATAGAAATAAAAAATTTTAAATGTGGTTGTTTGGCATAGTAATATGGTTAAGTGAGCAACCAGTTTAATGACACATATTGAATTCATTCACTGCACCAAGGCATCATTGTTTAGTAGCTTGGTTCATTCATCATGTAGAGCTAAAGCAAACAAATCATATTATGCTCTACTGAAATACATGAATCTAGTTCTAAACTGAAAAGGCCATATTTTGATTTTGCATATTTTTATTGATAGATTATAATATGCGCTGGATAGTCATCATTTGTACGAAATTTTGCATTTTTTAAAAAAATACCATGATGACAACTGCTATATTTATTTGATTTCTTCCCCTAAATACTTTTCTTACACTATGGCTTTGAAGTAAAAAGTACAAAAAGATACAAAGCTTGATGTACCCATGCATATTAACAGTATGCATATATTATTATAACAGTGCACTAAAGATAGGTGATTCTCTGTCACTGCTTTGTTGAAACTGAAGAACCCAAGAACTTAGTAAAGGAAGACATACCTTGCCCTCACAGAAAGTAATTTTCTACCTCCAGATGAACAGTAGAAATCAGAACAGGTCAATCCTAATTAACAAAGAATATTCAGTCAAACTAGCCATCTATATTTCCTGAGAAGAAATACAACGTGTGCTGAAGTCTATTAACTGAAAATGACCAATGCTGCCTCAGATCAGGGGTAAGTTAGTAATTCTTAAGGCAGATAAGTAAACTTTTCAACTCAGTCTTTTTTCTCAACATGTAGTCAGCAGTATTGATTCATCAATTCAGAAGGTTACTGATCACTGAAAAGGAACTAAAAGGTTGCATATACATCACACAGTCATAAGGGATATAAAACAATTTTATTTATTAGATGTATTTTTATTTTATCGCTGAATCAGAGCTCAGCAGTTACAAACAACAAGATATTGCTACCATATTCTACCCCAACCCTCAAGAGCTTAACGTTTACATTTAATGAAGCAAAGAACAAAATACGTATGTCCAAAATGTAAGTTTCTAGTGATATTCCAATCGAACTTTTACAAACATGAAAGTACAGTATTACACCTGCTTAATAGCTTTAAAACAGCAGAAACCATGTAACAAAAATTATTTACAATACCAAATAATTTGATTTCTTTACACTGTTTTCAGTCAGTTTGGTCATAAGCCATCTCTCCCAAATTTATGAAATAATTTATTTAATAAAATAAAAATGGAGTTACTCACTATGGCAACTCCTCTACTTCATAATTACAGCTAGCCTTGAAGGTTGCCTACAAGTTTAATAAATTATGGCTGTAAGTAGTGGGGAGGGAGGTGAGTCAAAAAAGTTGTGGTGGTGGTGGTGGCCAAATCCCGTCTAAATATCTGGCTGTGCAACCAGCCATAATGTATTAAACCTGTATGCCACCCAACTCCCAATGACTCTGAAGTTTTCCCATCATATTTTTGTCTCCAGCTGCACATCTAGGAGACAGAGAGATTGTTTCACAGAGTCCACACATCTCTTCCTGAAATTAATTCAGTGTCCAATATTAAATAAGAGACATAAGAAATACCACCATTGTTATTCATTATATGAAAATAAGTAACTGAATACTGATTTGCTGTAAATTAATGTGTAAACTCACAATTAGTGAGTTCATACCTACTATTCAGAGGCATGCATACTTTTAATCCCTCAGCTACTTTTTGCTTCCTTCATATGTTTTGTAAAGTCATTTAAACTGAGAATACAGACCTTGGTAGAAGTTTCACTGAACTTAGTGGAACTGGCTTATGAATAGCATACAGGTAATCCTCACTTAACTACAATAATTGGGACAGGCAACTCCATCACTAGGCAATGCAGTTGATAAAACATAATGGCAGTTGTGGCAGTTACAGAAGAAAAATTGTGGTATTTTAATGTGTGGTATGGTTAATATAATATCTATTATAGGTAATTAAATGTCCAACTATGGAAAGCAATCTCCTGATTCTGAAACTTTAAAAAATGATGTGATTTTTATAAATCTTTTATATCCCACATTTGGGTAAATTATTTTTAAAAATTCACATGAAACTTTACAGTATATAGAAGTTTTCGTCAAAAGGAAAATATATTTCTCCTTAAAATGAATGTTTAGATTTTTAAAAAAATCTATTTTTGATACTGCAGATTGTTCCTGATCACTTGATCTACTTGGCATACAATAGATTCCTGCATAGGCTGCAGGATCATATATTGTTCAGGGGAGAAATTACTATAATTATGTGATCATCATCATCACCACCACCATTTCAGACTGTCCCAGTGAATCAAGTAGTGTCAGATTTTGCAATACAATACAGTTAGAACTGTTATCATTGTTTTTCTCAACTGGATTTCTCATGCATACATTTTGTTTAATGTTCCATTTTTTATCAATCCTTTCCCTCAATGTACTTGTTGATAATTGAAAACATGAGACTACTATTTTGAAAGTAATTTTATCTGTACATTACATTTTATCTGTACATTATTACTCTAGAAAAACCGAGAAATAGTATATTATCTGACAAATGCATCAACAGCGAGACAAGCATTAACATTTCTGGATCCTATATCTGTTAGAGTTTCTAAAAAAAATCTTGTTTGGCATCTTTATTTCTGGTGCCTTATGGCAGATGGTGCATTTCTTATTTCCAAATTATACTAGGGCAATCGTTGTGCACAGTAGCTGACTTACTTCAATTTTCGTAAAGGAAAACAAAACTCATCAAATTAAAGCTACAAAGAGCTGACAAAAAAAGATACTCACTATTTAAGACAGTGGAACTAGACACCGGTGAATGACTTTTGTACTATTCCAAGCAAACTATAGGGGAAATAAGGTAGTCAGCAGGAACAGAGTCTGACTTCAGGCAGTCTTTATCTAAAACAAACCTGGATTTCAGCCTTGGACTTTACTTGCCGGTAATGGTGGGCTTGATCTCTAGAGCCTTCTGCAAACATCTCTGGTGCTTCCAAGTCCAGAAAACAAAAGCTATTTCTAGAAAAGTAGATACAGTGGGACTCATTTTTACATCATCAAAACCAGTCTGACTTCTATCTACATCCTTATCCACACACAGGAAGTGAGATAGACTACAAGCTGAGAAATCCTGATATTATAAAATTGGAGGAATGTAATATAAGTTTAAAAATGGCTACATAATCAGTTAATTAAATTTGATTTCCTACGGCAACAATACAAGCCTACTAATATAAAAATGGGCCCAATCTACAGAAGCCAACAAAGAGTTGTGGAACATTTAAATGTGAAACTAACAAGTTCATTTAATACAAATAAAAGGTCATTTAATACAAATAAATGTCAAATATTAACATTCTCATATCCCATGCCAAGCACAGAAAAAGCACAGTCCATCAGTATCCTTTTTGTGGTCTCCAGACCCCAACTAGGTGATGACAAAAATCTGAGGCCATCAGAGAGGTTGATTTGGGTTTAAGGAGCAATAAGCCTTGCAAACAATTAAGGTACCTCCCACAGCCCTTAAAATTCTTTAAACTGTTTCCCAAAATGGATCCTAGGCCTATCCAGTTTGATACTATGACAGAGTAGTGCAGTGCTGTTTTATGTCTACACATTATTCTCCTGTATCTTTTCTCAACCGCTATCTTTTTGTGATCCCGGGTGAAAAACAAAACCTGCCATCTTTTTATTGTTTAAATCTTACATAGAAGTCCTTTCTCCCCAGAATTTTTATGCATTACTATTAAGAAAATAAATGTTCAAATAAAATATTTGAAGTTGACTACAGGAATCCAAAGAACATTCATATGAACATTAAATATTTCCCAGTTAGTTTTAACTATTATAAGAGGAACAACCAAACAGTAAAGGACTGTCATCCATATACAAAACAATCAACTCAAACTTTAAAATCCAGCATGAAAATATCAAATACAGGCAAGCAATGTAAAACATATTTTCTCCCCCATCTTTCAGATCACGGGTTGGCTGAAAATCTAGAAGGTCGGCACTTTATCTACAAATCACATTCCTTTTGAAGTTAAACAGAATTTGCCTCTGGAAGAGTTTCTGATAGCCAAGAGCATTGTGTCTAGAGAAACCATTATCCCTCATTTTTCTTTGCAGAGGCTGCAGTCAGTGCAGACAAAGAGAAATCAATTCTTTGAAATCCTATTTGGTTCATTCTTAAAAATATCAATAACTTTCTGGATAATATTTAGTGTAATAATAATTTTAAAAACTTGAGCATAAGAATATTCAACTGGGGAAAGGACTACAAATCAAAATAAAAATTATTTTAAAAGCAACTGTTTGTCTACAGTATTTCAATTATTTATCAATTGCTGACTCACTCTAGGAAAATTATATATGGGGAGAAGAGACAATAGCAACCATACTTACTTCAGATTGTAATCCATTAGAACAATCTAACCACAAATAAGGAAATTAGATAAAAAGTTCTAATACACATTCTAAATAAATGTGAGGGTTACTAAAAACATGTATGCTTGGTTTGAAACTTATTAGAGAAATTAAATAATCTTTTTCAATATTCTGCAATTACTCAAATCCAATTACCCACTAACTCTATTCAATCTCTGAAGCAACTTCAGAGACCTTATTTATTTCTAAAGTTCATCTATCACCTGTTTCTCATTGTAACCCGTGCCCTCAGGTTTCAATGAACAGAAGCATCACATTTTCAAAAGAAACTTACCCTTAACCAGAAAAATTCTTTATAGTTTTAGCCAAGTTGGTAAGCAACAATAGTTCTTGCTTCATGTAAAAGTTAATTTTTGATATTTTATGTACTTTTTTGGGGGGGGGAATATTATAAACAGATACAAGTATTGACTCCTTTCAACAGTAATTTTTTTAAATGACAATAAATGTATGTTTCTATGCACACACAAAAAAACTACGAATCTTTCCTGTCATAACTTCTTTTCCCCATAATGGAAGTGGGACAGGATCTTTACACTGCATTAAAAACTATGTTTTTTTACTTTACATATTAAAGTATTAGCTAAGCCAAACTAGATCAGGATTATTGAGGTATCGGCAATAAGATATGGTGGGTATCCATACAATTTCTTCATACAGCATTCTGATTAAAACAGTCTGGAATTCTTTAATTACACTGAGCCAGTGAAAGCAAAGCTATTTTTACAGTCAGCATTTCCTTTCCTTCCCACCATTGCTGCCGCACACTTTCCCATTAAATGCAACTATTCAAATCAGAACTGATTAATGGTGCCTAGCATACTGTCAGTGATTCCAGGAAAGAGTGAACAAAGCTTATGTTTGCTTAGAAAAATAAGCACCATCATCAGTGATGGAATATTTCACATGGACACTCTTAAAACTATGGGTCAATTCAACTCTTACTGCATTACTGCATCTCAAATGTATTTTCCTTCTCACTTCTAATAAATTCTGAGATGTTACCAGAAACAGTATATAATGTCAAGTTTTATGCAACCTGGATATTCAACTTTTCTTCCTTCACAAGACAAGCAACTATTAACAATGTGAAATGGGCATTCCAGTCATATTTCTGCTACCCCAAGTCTAACATCTTGCATCCTTGAGTATGTCTATGTTTATACAACACCATTTAAAAATACTTGCATGTATTAAGATTTTTCATTCTTGTTTTCCCCTATTGTATTGTTCCTATAACAACCACCCAGCAAAAACTAACCATTCCTTTTTATTTCTGAGGCTGCTATGTGAAGACAACGTCCAACAGTAATTGTTTAGATGAACCTATATAGGAATGCTGCACAAGATAAAAACAAAACTAAGTACTAGGAAAATTGTGGCAGGGGAAAAAAACCCTTACTCCTTGCTATGGATGATGGACTGACAGAGAAGCCCTACTTTTGGAGGTCACAATATAGGCATCTCGGGCTGGCCTAGAAGATCCGGGCTGGCAGACACTGAATGACTACTGGATCCCAAGAGGATCCCAAGAAAAAAAAATGGATGTCTGTTCCAGTGGGTAATCATTACTAGCAGAGGCACCGAGAGATCCGAGCAGAAAGTTTACCTACAAGGTTACCTTCTGCCCAGATTACCCGCTCCTTCCCCGCCTCTTGCTTGCCCACGGACGACCGACTATCCCAACCACCTGGAAACCTTCCACGTAAATCGAGACTGGCAGGCCAACAGCAGAACTAGACACACCAGAAATATTTCCCAGCGGCTGCACTGCGGGGGGAGGAGGGAGAACCGGAGTCTCGCAGCACGAAGGAAGGACAGAAAGTCGCCCGGAGAAAAGAAGCCGGCCCCGGGTGTGGCGAAGGGAGGGGAGGGAAGCATCCCACCGAGGCGTGGCTGCAGTACGAGGACGGGGGCTGAAGGGGGATCCGGAGAAGGCCTCCCCGGAGGGGGGGGAGTGTAGGGGGAGAAAGGGGGAAGGTTGACCCTTCGCCTGAGACGAAAGAGGCGCCGGGCGTCACCCCGAAGGGCACCTCGGTCCTCCCTCGGTCCCTCACGAAAGCAAAGCCGCCCCTTCGCCCTCGGAGCCCCTCGACCGGCCGCGCGAAGAAAGCCCGGCCGCAAACTCAACCCCGACTGCACTCACGTTCTCCGTGTCCCGCTCGTTGACGGTGGGCAGCGGCGTGCGGGTGGACATCTTGCGCGTGCGGTTGCGCCGCCCTGCAAAGCCGGCCCGGGCCAAGACTGGGAAGGGCCGGCCCCACGACCGCCTACTGGCCTGGCCACGCTCTCCGCCCGCCTTTCCCGCTCCGGGCTGGCAGGCCTCTGCGGGGCAGCTTCTCCGCTGGAGCTCTTTAGCGAGGCGAAGGCGGCCTCTCTTAGACTCCCGGACTCTCTGCCATGGCTTCTGGGTCGGCTGCCCTCGCCGCCGCCCCCTGGGCCGGGATCACGGCGGCGGCGGCGGCGGCGGCGACTCCTCCTCCCACTGCCGCCACTGCGCGCTCAGGTGAGTAGCCGGCCGCGCTGCGCAGGAGAGCCGGAGCTCTTCCCTCCCTGCATCCGCCGGCGGCGGCGGCTGCTCCTCCCCGTTCCCCTCCTTCCTGAGCCGACACGAAAGGGACCGTGGCTGGCGCTGAGCTGCCCGCGAAGGACGAGGAATCGCAAAAAGCAGCCGGACGCGGGCAGTGCGGACAAAACGCTAGGGGCGCTTCAGCCGCGCGGCTCTGCGGAGAGGCTCGCGCCTTCATTCATTGCTGAGCCTCCCTCCCGCCTCCCGCCGAGCACGAACCCAAATCCACACCTCCCGCCCTTTCGGGCTGCTGCTCCTCCTCCTCCTCCCGCTGCCGAATTCCGACGGAGGAGATCTTCCGTGCGCAAACGACGCGCGAAACTCAGGTGGAGTTTGACCTGTACAGTGCTGTATGTTTTCCAACCCCGATGGAGACGGGGAGATTCGTGTCTAGCAAGGGTCCCTGCGTGAAACCAGTCCCTCCCTCACCCCACTTTAGTTTGTACGCTTTTGGCGGGCAGCCACCTCATTACATTGCAGGGAAAGATCTTTGGCGGCCTTTGGCATCCCTTGACTGTGAGACTCACAGCCGACTCTGTCTGTTTTGATTAAAAAGTTATTTAAAGCAAGAGTTTTGCAATGGCGACCAGGAACAGCCAAAATTAGACCAAATGGCATAGTCTAATAATGCCTTTTCAGAAGTTCAAACCGAATCTCCACGATTGAATTGTTAGAAAAGTTGAGATGAGTTGGACCTAAAAGAATGTAGTGGAAACTGCTATGACAAATTTCATAAGGAGGTGCCAAAAGTAAATAATAGTTTAGGCATTATACCCATAATATGAAGTACAGTATATATAAGCACCGAATCCCTATGTTAATTTCCAGTTAAGAGTATGCAGTACATAGAAAAGGTTTTCAACATACATTTATGAAATGTAAACCTGGTACCAAAGGTAGTAATGGTTAACAGTTTTTTTTTATTTATTTCTACTTATATCCCGCCCTTCTCCGGAGACTCGGGGCGGCTTAAAATTTCAAGCACAACTCAATGTGCTTAGCAAATTCCTTCATTCCTTGTATATGCCTGCTTATTTGG
>JANHFM010003826.1:84627-94677 GCA_032468115.1 Grayia smithii
CCCCAACAATCTGGGTCCTCAGTTTACCTACCCCAAAAGGATGGAAGGCTGAGTCAACCTTGAGCCTGGTGAGATTTAAACCAACACTAATTGCAAGCAGCTGGAAACTAAGTGGAGTCACTTAGCCAGAGCACTAATTAAGTGCGCCACTGAGGTTTGAATTAAGCCCACTGTATTTGTTGAAAGAGCAGACAAATCTCCTAAAGCAGGGTATGACTAATGATAGGTTTCTCAATAGGTTAGGTATGAAGGCCACCACAGAGAAGTACTGGGTTTGATGGGAGAAAATACAATTGCCATCTTTTGGGAGAATTTATGTGATTAGAATTAATTTCTTGCCTACACTATTAATTTCAGACAATAGTAGTTTTGACATTTGAACAATGGCAGAAAGACATATCTAAAGCAGGGGAAAAAACCTCGAGTTAAATATAAGGTATTACAAGATGCAAAAGAAAGGAGAATTGGGCTTACCTGATTTGAAATTATAGTTTGTAGCCTGCTGTTTGGTGTGGATGGAAAGAATGAAAGTTGTTAAGAAACAGGTGGCTTTTGGAGTTAGAGGGGAATGATTTGAGATTTGGATGGCATGGATATCTACAGTATGATAAAAGCAAACGTTAATGTAGATTTTTAAAATAATTTTATTAGAAGTATCACACTGAGGATATGGGACACTTGGGCTGTACTTGAAAATGCCTTTGTGGCTCTCAGCACTGAAAGCATTTTATAGAAGAAAATGATTACTAAACACAAATAGTTGACTTTTTCTGATATATTAGAATTTTCATAAGGAGACTATTGAATAGAAACAAGAGAAATACTGGTGGGATAAGGATATTCATGTCTATGGGTTTTGTATGTATAATTATCAGAAAATTTTAAAGTACCGGTACATAATAGAAGAAAAACAAATGAAAGAATGTATGACAAAATAAGCTAAACTTCTGTTACAATATACATGGTCAGTGTATATTGTATGAGGTATAATATGCAGAATATGTGATTGAACTAATTGAATTTTACACTATATCATAGTTTTAAAGAGAATTTTTATAAAATGAAGTTAATACATGTCATTTGAAGTTATCAGTTTTTGTATAATAGTTCTTCAAAGTTATGCAAGAAATATAATCCACAAGAAGGGACATTTTATAATGCTTGGTGAACATATAAAAAAGCCAGGAAATTTTGTTAAAATAATACAGAAGATTTTAAAGATACATATACAATTGTAATCAGATTTTTTCTTTTGGGACTGATGGATAAGCAATTGGAAAAAATATGGAATTTTCTTTTTATATAGGACTACAGAAGAACTATTATATGTCCAAAAGTGGAAAGACCCTCAATGGAAGAATGGATAGAGATAGAAATTGCTGAGATGGTCAAATGGATTGTGTAAATTATAGGACATTATCTAAATTTTCTGATTGGAAACCTCTTTTTAACATTTTGCGGGAAGCAGGAAAAAAATCATGATATATGGATTGGAATAAAAATAATAGATTATAAAGAAAGTGCATACAATGCTGTAACCATAATGTAAGAGGTAACTTTATAACTTCTGTAAAAGAAAATTGGAGTCACTTTTTTTCTTTTGTTTGATTTCTGCACTTTTATCTTTGCTCTTTTCTTTCTTTCTTTCTTCCTTCCTTCCATCTTTCTTTCTTTTTTTGTTCCTAATATTAGTTCATGTTAGTTTTATTCTATATAAAAATTATAATAATTTTTTATTTGTTTTTTTAAAAAGGACGGGCTCTGGTAAAGCTAAAGGTAAAAAGGTAAAGGTTCCCCTCACACATACGTGCTAGTCATTCCCCACTTTAGAGGGCGGTACTAATCTCCATTTCTAAGCCAAAGAGCCAGCACTGTCTGACAACGATTCTGTGGTCATGTGGCTGGCATGACTAAACGCCAAAGGCGCACAGAGCGCTGTTACCTTCCCACCAAAGTGTTCCCTATTTTTCTACTTGCATTTTTACATGCTTTCAAAATGCTAGGTTGGGTAATAGGAGCTCACGCGGTTATGCGGTGCTAGGGATTCGAACCACTGAACTGCTGACCTTTCTGATCAACAAGCTCAACATCTTAGCCAATGAGCCACCCTGTTCCCTTCTAATCCCAGTCTTCTGTGCCCCAAATGCTTTTTAAGAAAAGCAGGTACTGTTCCGGGCACCAAGATGTCAATATGGATACACAGCTTTTGCAAAGCAAACCAGAGCCTCTTTCCTGAGCACCTGCAGAAGACGTAAGAAGAAAAAGAAGCTACTGGATTGGAAAGAGCTACAAGGGGTGTAGAAAAACAACAAGATGTCAGTTGTTTGAAAACTATGCATAACTAAAATAGCAGTAGAAAAACAACAATTTGTGTTAATGATGATAATTGAGTTTATTGTTCTTTTTATCTAGAAGTTCCATATGGGATTCTTCAAGTACCATCTGCATTATGTATATAGTAACAAAGTTTACAGCACTATGCTAAAAAATTATGTAATCAGCTTTACACACTCTATATAAACAAGAAGACATTTGCAGGTGCAGATGGTTAAATTTTTATTCTCAGTCCAGTTCCATTGATATTTTTTTTTCAGAAACACCACATGGATTTCTCCATTTGTGACCATAGGAGGAAGCAGCTTAAATTAAGAGCCGTACAAATGTTTTCAGTGTCACCAGTAAGCATGGAAAAACTTGCTGATGTTTTTTAACTCTATTTGATATTGAGGTGACTGTATGTAGTCTCGGATTATCTGCATACATAATGCTAGATTATGCTTCTAGTAATCCAGGCAGTTATTTTCCCAATAGTCCATTTTTATGTCAATAGAACAGTACTAATTATATCTTCAGATACGTTGGTCTTAAGAACGGAAACAGGGAGGGCTGTACATGAGAGCAAAAATATTTAATTGGAATGCAACAGTCCATAAGAAATGATCAAGGTAACAGCTTCTCATTTGCTTGTACTCCATTATCTCCCTGCCTAACTAAATAAGCTTAGCTAATAGGCTTTGCGATTACTTGATAGGTTCACAAGCTGTGGTTTGTTTTAGCCAATTTTCAATTTTCTGAAGTTAGTACAAACTCAATATAATAAACAAATCTTCATTGCATAGATTTTAAATACATGGGGCGGATAATATCTAGGATTTAAAGACTGAGTTCACACAATATTAAATTAATCATTTTATTTATTTAAATCCTGCCATTTGTTCAAGAGCTCAAGATGGCATACATAGGACCTCCTCCCTTTTCTTCCCTACAATGAAAGCCCCTGTAAGAAAAGTGAGCTGAGAGAGAGAATGACTATCCCAGAGTCACCTAGTTGAGAGTCGAAGGGTAGCTGGACCTCCCCACTCTTAGATGAACATTTTAACTTTATACCACGCTGGATCTCTGTTGTGATTTAACATGTTGTATAAACCAGACCTAACTTTGGAACTGCTATTCATGGTAGGCATATAGATCAGATTTGGGGTTTTTAATATAGTTAGAATCAACTACTATTTAAAAAAAAATTCTATAACATTGCTTCCTTTTAGGATAGGAATATTTTGGGATCTCAAGCAGTACTGAAGTGATAATAAAAGGCAATTAAGTATTCTTTCCTAGGAACTCAAATCTCTGGTTTATAGAGAATAGAAACTCATCCTCGCTGTACTGAGCTATACAGAATCAATGGGAAGCAGTGAATATTGGCTGAATGACACATTGTGCCATGTATTGTTTTATTCCTGGTTTGTTGAATAATTCATAATACCTGAATTCAGGAACTCGTTCACAAATCATCCTAAACCATATTATATGTTTGGCTGAAGCATAGCCTTTTCTGTGAATCTCGCTATTGTAATTTTTTAACCCATAATTTACACCTTAGTGTGTTGGAGGTGAACTCTCCAAAATATCTCATTCAAAAGACTAAGTTAAAATGATTTGTTAAGTATGTAGACCATAGTTTGGAACAGTACCATTCAGAACAGTATAGTGATCCCAAAAATGCTTTTCAAAAGGCAATTGGACTTCCTTGGTTTTTTTCTTTTCTTGAAAATGTTTCGCTATTCATCCAAGCAGCTTCTTCAGTTCTGACTGAATGGTAGGGAATAGAAGGATATATATTCTTGTAGGTATCTGGCCATTAGTACTCTGGAGGTCAATTGTTAGCTCTCTTCAGAGCTCTGACCTTCAGAATGCTAACAACCAGATGATTGCAAGAATATAAATCCTTCTGTTCCCCACCATTCAATCAGAATTGAAAAAGCTTCTTGTATGAAAGTGAAATGTTTGCAAGGAAAAAAAACCCCCAAAAGTCCAGTTGCCTTTTGAAAAGTACTTTTGGGACAACCAAGGCCCGGATGATTGAGAATCTCCACAGACAACAGTATGGTGAGATTTTCTGTATGACAGACAAGAACTGAAACTTAACTTCAGAATTGCTCATGATACTTGCAACTCCAATGTTAAATCTCTAAGCATCGACATTTTTGGAGGGAGCCAGTCTACTGATTCAATTATATACATACATTTATGTATATGTTTATGTGTATGTATGTACATAATGAGAAGCAAGAACCATATACCCCATCCTGAATTAATTGTATAATTAACATTTTAAATATTATTTACATATTTATTTAAATATTATTTAAACTATTCGACTATAAACTTAGTTTCCTTCCAAGTTTTTATAATAGAAAATGTCACATATTTGATCAGAATAGTTGAAGAAATTATCAAAGTTTAGTATATTTACGTGCCAAATTAAAATATTTATTTTGAATGATATATATAACCAAAGTCACATATATAAAAGATAGTATGTATAATTCATTAATATAATTCATAGGGTGATAACACCATGCATATATAGTAACTGCAATGCATTTGGCATTGAGCAAAACTGATTTCAGGATCCATTCTTCTTTCCCTTTCCCCTTAGTGAAAAGAATTGGGGTTAGTCATCACAGTGCAGCAGTTTTTACCATGAAACAATCCTTGACAAACCAAGTCCATTGTTTTCTAAGCCACAAGGAACATGTCATATACCATAATGCTTTGTAGAATGATAGTATTATTCGATCAAGCAGAAGAGAATGATTCACTGGGGATACATCTGAATTGCTAAGCAGTCCCACAATAATTTAGAAGATGGACGTCAGTTAGACAACATTCTCTTATAGTGAATCTAGATGATCAATAAAATTGAAACCACAACAAAAAACAAAACAAAAACCCCAACCCTGAGAAACAGAAAAAAATAATATCTACTTGCCTGAAGGACTTCTAAAGCTTGCTGAAGAACAAAAATTAAACTAAAAAACTCTTTCCTTAAATAATTCATGGAGGATTAAATATATTCAATAACCACAATATTCTGAGTGCTTTTTAAAAAAGGAAATCATAAAAAATGGAGCAGATATCTCATTTTGTCATACCTCATATTAAGGATCTCCTGTCCTATTTCACATCCATTTTTAAACCAAATGGTTTGGCTGTAGGAGAACTCTCTGTAGACTTCACATAAAGATGAAGACTAATAATACCAGAATTGTTGTTATACATGAATTATCAACTGGCCATTTCTAAATAATATACACTTTATTATTTTATTTTATTATTGATTTGATTCATTTATATAACTCTATTAAATACTACCCCAATTCAGTGATTTTTTGCAGCATATAAAATAATAATCTCAACTGATACCCTTCCTAGCCTATTAAAAGCACATTACAGGATGTAAATCTAAATGGTTGCCCACTGAAGCAAAACTGTCTTAAGGGCAATCCAAAATGTCAAAAGAGGAGGGTCCCAGTTTACCGCTGGAGATAGCATGTTCTCTAATGTGGGGACCTCTATGTTACTCAGTAGACTTCAGTAGTTTTTAAATTTGTAAGCCAAAAGACAGGAACTTAAAATTATCTTGTCCTCACTGCATTTTTTTCATTTATGTGTGGCTAATATGAAGGTGAGGGTGTAATGGCATAGCAATTAAAGAGGCTGAACTTCTCAGCTGAAAAGATGACTGCCCATGTTTGAGACCCAAGCACCACATGACTGAGTGAGCTTCCTTTACTTGGCCCAGCTCCTGCCTACCTCACAGTTTCAAAACATGCATATGCAAGTAGATAAAAAGGTACCATTTCAGTGGGAAGTTATCAGCATTCCATGTGCCTCAGTTTATGGTCATGCTGGTCGCATGACCACTGAAAATGCCTTTGGACAAAACTCTCTCCCTTGGCAAAGAAACAGAGGGCACCAGTCCCTAGAGTAAGACACAACTGGACAGGGATACCTTTGCCTTTATCTTTAATAAGAAAGTAAATTGTTTGTTGTCCTTTCTCAAAAACATAATTAAAATGGCTTCAGTTTTATTTTCCTATTTAACTCCATTTAACTTCTACTTTTAATTGCCCATCGTATTTATCAACTGGGCTTCTTTTGCTCTAATAGCTTCACAGATCCATTATTCAGTGACCTTTTAAATTAAATAATTTTATTAAATATTTTTATTCCTGTTTATCTCTGTCTACATTATTAGAATTTAGTATAATGCATTGTGTCCCAGCCTGGAAATACTATTTTTATCTTTTGTAAATAAAGCCTGCATAGGGAAGGGTGAAGAAAAAAAGTCAAGATGGCAGTACAACTGTGTGATCAAAGCCTTTACTTGCATTGCAACACATAAAAAGGGAGCACATTTTTACCACATGGTTGTGCTTTTGATAAAGTACATCTTGACTTTCTTGACCCCTTTGTGAGTTCTCCTGAAAGCCTACATGCACTGAGTCACATGATTTGGGAATTATTTTCTCCCACCAATCAGTATTGCTCTGTGTGGTCTTTAAGGTATTTAAAACAGCTGCTTTCTTATCTGTCTCATGTTTTTTTCCTTTTTCTCTCTTTGTTTTCTTTTCTCCTTTTTTTCTGTTTCTCTTTTCTGTATCCTTTCTTTATTTCTGAATATTGAAGCATTTTTTTAAAAAAAATCATATTCTCTTTAAATTATTTTTGATCTAGTAATCCCCACCTCACAGTTGTCATGTCTTACTTCCTTATGTGCAAGTCTCTTTTCTAGAAAATATTTTTATTCCCACAACCTCTTGAATATATTATGCAAATTCACATAAATGCATATGAAAGAAGATAAGTGGCAATATCAATAAAGTCTCTGATGCACTCTGAGATTTGGTCCCACAGCATTTTTCCAAGTGCTTCGCTTGTCTATAACAAGAGCACTTTTGTATACAATTGCTGCATTCTTCCAGAATCCATGTCATGGCTGTGTGTGCTGTGAGTGTTTAAATCTTTATTGTGGTCATTCAATTGAGTACAATTTCAAAGAAACACAAAATAATTGAATAAGTTAAACTATTCTATATACAATGAAAATTAACTGTTAATAAATACCTGAAAGATAGAAGCCAATTCACTTACTACAAACACAATTATGCTGAAATTGCAAAATCACTAAAACTTTCAAAATACATGGGCAAGAAAATATTTACACTCAATGATTATTAAATTTTTTTAATAAAAGTTAATCTGAAGGGCAAATAAATATACAACTTTTTAAAAAGCGGCTTTGGGAATATATGAGAATCAGTTTTTTCATTTTCAATGATTTTTACTTAAATTTGTTAATTTAATTTAAGTATTAGCTATTAACTATAAGACAGCCAATTTTAAACGGTGTTGAACAACGATTTTTGTTTTAAATGGTGATGGGGTTTACATAAATTTGAGGGGACTGGTTCTGAGAAAAGGAAAATGAGACCATCCATTTAACAAAATAACAAATTTATACTCCCCAAACAAAGAAAAGATGAAAAATTCAAAACACTTTTTTGTGCCTTTGTCAGTATTGACCCCTGGCAACTATTTGGACTAGTCCCTGAAGTTTTATTGGCAAGATTTTTAAATGGGTTGCAATTGAGTTTTTCTTACGACCGAGAGAGAGAATAAGTGACCAGGGTCATCCAGTTGCCTCTGAGCCTAAGGAAGACTAGAATTCACAGTTTCTAGCCTAGTGCCCTCTACACCCAAATATGTTCCCAAACACAAACTACGTTTACTTACATTATTGAGGTTGATGTTTTTTTCTATTTTGCCCATAGACAAAAAGCAGTAAATACTGTACATCCAACTTTGAGCTGTCGTTTTCCAAGCACATTTCAGCAGCTCATCTGACACATAGCTTGGCAACTAATATTTGATCTCCTACACTGTACTGTTCATCTGGTGAAGTCCAATCTATTTCATAAACTGTATAATTTGACTGGTGTCACATGTTTTGCCAGACCACTTTGCTCTGCTCTTTTACCACTGTCAATCAATGGCTGTGTTTATGACAAGGAGCATGCCACTCTTAAAAAAAAACTCAATTGTCTCAATTGCCCAAGGATTATTCAGACATTCTCTGGAGTTAAAAGTACAGTTATCTGGAATGTGAGAACTTTGAGTGTTCATTGACTGAAGAATGGTTGACAGTCCCCTCAACAATATTTGACAGCTCCTTCCTATAAACATATTACACTGTGTGTGGGTCCATGTATCTGTGCCTCTCCCTCTCCCTCTCTCTCTCTCTCTCTCGCTCTCGCTCTGTGTGTGTGTGTGTATGTGTGTGTATGCATGAAAAAAAAACAGACCTCTTCTGGGCATAAACAATGTTGGTAGGCAAATACTAGAATACTTTAAACTATTAAAGTCTTTCCTGAGAAAACCTCTGCTCCCATTTACCATCCAACTGGCATATGGATCTAGAAAATACATTTCCACAGAGTC
The DNA here is from genome assembly GCA_032468115.1 of Grayia smithii. Taxonomy (NCBI): domain Eukaryota; kingdom Metazoa; phylum Chordata; class Lepidosauria; order Squamata; family Grayiidae; genus Grayia; species Grayia smithii. The sequence continues at coordinate 93,412 of JANHFM010003826.1, forward strand.
TTATGGTAGAAGCTGATCACTCAGGGATAGAATTAGTTGCTAAAAATCTTTTCCCAATAATGCTGTCAAAGTTGGTTTAAATGAATGGCACTAAATTCAACATTCAAATCTCGCCATACAAATCATCCCTCAGAGTTCAGTTTCCTTGGAGTTGCCAACAATGATAAACAATAGCTGGCTTTTAAAATGAAGTCTAGCTACCAATGGCTAGCCATGAGCAGTGCCTGTTTCAGAAACACTTGTAGCACTCAACGTATCAAATTATTTAAAAAGTCTCTGACTCAAGCCTGTGTTCTGCTTTAGATTTGCTTAACATACTAGCTCATAATGTGATCTGTTGAGGAATTGTGGCTTGTAAACCATGATTTATGCCTAAGAATGTTATAAAAACCCAGCCAACTGTAGCACAACATTCTTACTATTGCTCTGAGATGTTAGGCTTACATATTTCTTTAAGATATAATATGCTTTATATGGTCTAGTGGGATATGGTCTCAACTTAAATGGAGGTTCCATATATATAGCTGGTAACTGTTCCAGTTTGGGTGGAACAATAATAGTTGAAGGTGAGTCCTTATAGCTGATAAATAAGCCCAGTAAAATCCCTGATACATACAATAAGGCAGCAGTTTTTGGTACTAGGGATAGTTTCATGGAAGACAATTTTTCCATGGATGGAGGAGGAGATGGTTTCGGTTTTGCTTGCTCACCTACTGCTCACTTCCAGTTGTGCAGCCTGATTCCAACAGGCCATGGATCACAGACTGGAATAAAGCAACCATCTGATTCACTGGATGCTGTGGGCTGATTGTAGTGGCAGATAGAATAGCAGCCCTGGATTAACCATTGAGCAAAATAAATTCATCAGAAGCACTGAGGGAAGAGGGATACCCCAGGTTTTCTCCCCTAGCTATCATGCCCATAACTCTTCCCCTTTCACACTCAAATTTTCTGTAATTGTAATATTGATATTAATCTGCGTTGTTTAAAAATTGGTTTCTTTGGCAAGGTGAATAACTAAAATTTTGTTTGACGGTATTATCAGGTATCATACTTGTTTCCATGTCATGGTGTGAGTTTCACTTTCATTGAGGGGGAGCATTGTTGGGGTATGCTTAGAATATCAGTTGGCTTTAATCTGGTCCTTCAGAATAGGCACAGGCATCCAGTAGAGCCATGCTAGTATCATCAAGAGCCTCGGTGGTGCACTTAGCTAGTGCACTGCTAAGTGTTTCCACTTAGCTCCATCTGCCTGCAATTAGTGCA
>JANHFM010003826.1:94777-106012 GCA_032468115.1 Grayia smithii
AGGAGTTTTGCATTCTCTTCTTTACAGTCCTAGCTCTCCATCAGGACCCTCCCTCCCCAGGATCAGCCCTTCCTTCAATCGCAGGATCGGAGATTCCCAAACTTCGAACTTTGGAGCTAAAAAACAAAAACTAGCTGCGCAAGAATGACATCATCCAAGGCTACCTGGAAGCGCCTTTCAGATTGCAGAAGAGTCTGCTCGTTGCAACTCTGAATGAGTGCTGCTGTAGATTCTCTTCCTTGCTGATTGGCTTCTCTTACCAAGACGGGCTGTCATTTCACGTCGTGGTGCTTTTGACTTTTCTTTTTTTTTACTCTGTCTCCCAGACTTAAGCTAGTAGAAAAACTGAGTACAGGTGAGACTTCCTATTACAGCATCTAGGTTGGGTTCATGCAACAACCTCTCTGAGCTAATAAGTTAGCTATGTGTGGTGGTCCAATATGTTGTGGGAAACCCAGAAATATTGTGTGAATAAAACTATCGTGACTCTGTTTTGGTTCTGGGACATAACATTCTGTGAAGGTATTGTTGTTGTTGTTTTTTTTTAGCTTTTAGTTTAGCAATTTGAGTGAATGCAGTCACAGTCTCTCATAGTCCCAGGACTCCTTCTGATCAGGAATCATGTGCCAGTTTGACAATTTGCTCAAAAACAAAGCCTATGGCACATTAAAAGTCCAGAAATATGGCACACAAACAAAGCAGATGGAGTTATGATTGGATTGCTGAGGCCACCATTTCTGATACCAATCTTCAAACTCCCTTGTACTGAATCAATGAGACCCCCTTCAGCTCCACTGTGGGTGCTGAACTGGCTGGAAATAGATTTATGAACACAATTCAGGTCCTGGCTTTGGTCTTAAATTTCTTGGATCCAGGCTATCTACAGGATTATCTCTTCCAAATAGAATCTGCCTAGTTCAATAGTTCAGTCAGCTCAAGAAGACTTGATGTGGGGTCCTCTTCTGGGAAAGTTAAAGAGTCAGGACCTCCAAGCAGGCTTCTTATAAAAGTGATACCTCTCTGAAATATGATACTCTCCAAAATTCAGGTGGCCCCCACAATTTTAATATTCAGGAAAGCCTAATGGTCTGGCTTTCTTTTATTTAAATTTGAAGATTTGAGGACCCAGATTGTTGGGGGCAATAAGCTGACTTTGTAAAAATGCGCTTGGGGGGGACAAAAGTCCTAATAAGCAGGCATATACAAGGAATGAAGGCTATGGCTAAACACATTGATTTGTGCTTAAGAAATTGTAAGCCGCCCTGAGTCTCCGGAGAAGGGCAGCATATAAATTGGAATTTTAAAAAAAGTCATCATCAGGTAAATAATGAGAATTATGTAATTTGTGGCAGCTGTATCACATTTTTATATTCAGAGCTGTTTTATTTCCTGTAAAGGAAAAGGAGGAGTTGAGATTTTTCCCCATTCTTTTTCTTTCAGCTGGACTCTGGTCCTGGAAAAAAATATCACAGAAAGAAGACTAGGATTTATGTCATCAACTGTCAACAGTGCCCCTCTGGACAGGCCAAACTTTGTGTAAAAGAATGAATGGCACAAGTTCAACATCAGGACTTAGAACAAGGACAAAATAAAATTATTAGATCAGCTTCCTTGAACACTGCTGTATTACAAATGTCAAAGCAGCTAATTTGGAAAACTTTAACAGCACAATCAAATGAGAGGGTGCTAAGTTGAGGTTAAAAATTTGCAGGCTATTTCAAAAGCCTCAACAAACAATGGGATTTTATCCATTACAATTATTAATCAATGAAGCACCTACACTTGGTCTCACCTGTAACTTGCATCTACATAACAATCCTGTCTTCCCTCTCCTTTCCCTTCCCTACCTCATCCCAGTTTAAATCCTACGCAACTAGTCACTCTACTACTGTAACTGAAGAAGAGAGCTGTAGCGCATAAAGCTTATGCCTCTCAATGCAATAAATATGTACCAGACTCCTCCTGATTCAGTACTTTCCAGTCCATATAGTCTGTGTATTTTAGATCATCTTTCAACTTCTGCTGAAATTAGCCTATTTTTATTTGCATATTTATTTATTTAGCCTGAGGAATGTTAAAGTCCCAAGTAGGAATTGTTCTAAATGAAACTAAGAAACCTATTGTATTTGGAATATCCCTTAATCACAACTAACAAGCTGCACTCAATGATCCAAGGATGGAACACTGGAAAAATAGATTACTGACTTCTTCATAGTAGCAAGGAGATGCTGATGTAGCCACTGGGTTTTCCTTTGCAAGTTCTGATCCTTAGAGGACCTAATGCACTGATGTGGCAGAAATCCATAAGCATTGGTAATAGAGTTGCCCAAATTGCCTGCCATTCCTAAAGAGATTAAAATCAAGTGCAGCTGAATTGAACTTAATTTCAAATACAAAAGATAATAGCAGCAAAGGACAAACTAAAATCCTGTTTAAACCTCTTAATGATTTATGTGTCCACTTTCATTCTGGGATACTATCCAAAACTAATACCAATTATAAATGATGATGAAATCAAAACAGGTAACTTAAAAACTCTCTCTTCTTTTTCTTCCTTTTTTTCTTTTTGCCCAGAAGACTGTTGAGAACGAAGGAGATGAAATGCTGAGATAAAATGCTGCAAATCTCATCTGTGTTAGAGAAGTGTTTTGTAGAAATTCCATTTATTTTAATTAAACGTAAGTCTGTCACCTTGGGGACATGTAGTAGAATAGCAGCATGGCTTAAATAGGTCAATCTGCCAGATGTATAATAGCAATAGCACTTAAGACTTATATACCGCTTCACAGTGCTTTACAGTCCTCTCTGAGCAGCTTACAGAGTCAGCATATTGCCCCCAACAATCTGGGTCCTCATTTTATCAACCTCGGAGGGCTGAGTCAATCTTGAGCCAGCCAGGATCAAACTCCTGGCACTGAGCAGTTGAGCAGTTAGCCTGCAATACTGCATTTGAACCACTGCACCATCACGGCTCACAGTGTCTCACAATACATTCCATTAATGCTATAGTGGCACATACAAAGATGTCTCTCTTGGAAACAAATAAACCACACACGCACACACATACACAGTACTATATTGCACCATTGTGAAACAGCCATAAAGGTTAACTACATGTTGGGACAATGATGTAACATGTTCAAAAATGATGCTTCAAGATCATCTACCAGGTAACTTGGAAGGGTATCAGAAAAGTCAAGATTGTGGTTATGACTGCATCACTGAAGCATTTAATATATGCAGAGCATGTGAAGTATCTAAAAAGGGGTAGGGTTTTGGACACATGGCAGTGGCTGACTTCTTGACTTCTTTGACCCCTTCCCTTGCTTGGATGCCCTGGCACTATATAAGAAGAAAGAAGGGGAAGGAGAATGATTGTTTATTTCATAGAGATAAGTGTAAATTCACCACTGTTTTTGAAAACTGATAAAAGTTTGGTCATTAGCAGCAACAGCAGCCTGAATCAATCCACTGCAGGATGAAGGCCTCTTCATTGAAGACTATGGACTGTAATCTACCACATTGGTCTGGTACAAATTGGAAGACAGATATTTCACAAACTTCCCAGTCTGGCGCAAAGTTATCTGTTTCTGTGCAAACTGAGGACTAGAATCAGGCACTCCCTGCTCCAGTATATCACTATGGCCAACCTTCTCTTTCTCTCCTCCATCTCTCTGTGTATGACTGAAAGAGAGGAGAAGAATGTTGACTTGCAAAAATATTATTTATTTCTAAGTTAAATTGTGACATATCTTTAGATTGCTTCCAGAAAAAAATTATTCTAAATATGTTTATTAATATTTAATAATAAATATGTTTATTATTCTGAATTACTTTTCCATTTTTTTCCTGTGGAGGAAAAATGCTAGTTCAGAAAGAAATGAATATTTTGTGTTTCATTAAGTTTATAATGCTGTGCTGTACTGTACTGTATTCCTAATGTAGGTTTACTAAATTTGGGCTGCAGAAATATAAACTACCATAAGATGGCACCAGAGAGATACAAACAAATGCAATCCTTTACTGCCCTCTATTACTTATCTGAATTTTTACAGCTTGGCTACATTAAGTATTTTCACCAGGAATTCCTGTTCTTATGAGATGGTCTGCAATCATGCCAAAGGATTATTTCTGTGTGTATGTAATAGAACAGAATATCCCCATTAATGCATGGACACAGTTTTTGTGCCATGCAAAGGAAAGGAAAAAAATATTGGAGAAGAAAATTTTGAATTTAAGATAGATTTGTATTATAGTGCAATAGAAGAAAAGAAAAAGAGGTGTCCCAATTCAGGTAGTTTTCCACTTACAACAGTTCACTTAGTGACCATTCAAAGTTACAATGGCCCTGAAAAAAGTGACTTGTGATCATTTTTCATACTTATGACTGTTGCAGCATCCCCATGGTCCACATGATTTACATTCGGCTGCTTGACAACTGATTCACATTTATAATGGTTTTAAGGTCCTGGGGTCATTTTCTGACCTTCTGACAGGAAAAGCCAATGGGGAAACCAGATTCACTTAACAACAGTGTTACTAATTTAACAAGTGCAGTGATTTACTTATCAAATGTAGCAAGAAAAATTGTAAAATGGGACAAAACTCACTTCACAAATTTCTGACCTAGCAACATACATTTTGGACTCAATTGTGGTCGTAAATCAAGGACAATCTGTATACATTCCTTAAGAAAAGTAGATGAAAAGAATGCATGTTAAATGCCAGGGTGTTTCTTCCAAGTGAACAAGCATTTGATTTCAATTCTTGCTCTTGTTAGAGAGCTATGGGATTACCAATCTGTTTAATTAGATAAATTCAGAAATAGAGGTATATTTTACTGCATTATTTTGGTTTCAAAATAGTTGCTAAATAGGACATATTCCTTTACTAGCACAATAGCAGATTTCTCCTACTTGGTAATCTCCATCTTATTTAGATTGTTAGCCTAAACCAGGAGTCGGTTCTACTTACCTTTACTACCGGTTCTGTTGATGCACGTGCTTTGCACGTGATCAGCGCGCGTGCCAAACACGCTCCGCGCATGCACAGTAACTTTTTAAAAAAACCCTTGAAAAAAGCACTCTGCGCATGCGCGGAGCGTGTGTTCATCAGAGAACCGTGAGTACGGGCACGCAGGTGGGCACAGCTCCCGGTCGCGGAGAACCAGTTCGGTGACATCACAGCATCAGGGCTACCAGATCGCGCGAACCAGCCTGAACCAGGAGCAACCCACCACTGGCCTAAACAATTCCTAGTTATATTGATTGGGAGTTATGGGTTTTGTAGTCCAATACATCAAGAGGTCAGCAGATTGGAGAGTATTGATCTATTTCTAAGGATCTAAGTAGTAGATCTAAGGATCTACTATAGATCCTTAAAAATTCTTGTGAATTTGATCAGCTAAAAAAATAGAGATGGTGCTTGGATAAGCAAGGACCTGTCTCTTAGTTTTTTGCATTCTGAGTTTCTTGTAACAATCCAAAGAAAAGTTGGCAGCTTTTATCTGCTTATTCCAGATAATTGTTTTTTTAAATAATCTTTAGCTCTTGCTCTTTTGAAGGTATAATCTTGTCTAATTGGATCCCATTTAATCATCCCACATTCCCTGCAAAATGCTACAGGCATATACTAAAACAGGTGAAGTCTTGAAACCATGAGTTCAGTTTCAGAAGTGATTCCAACAGGTTAATAAGGTGAATTTGGCAGGAAACATTCCCTAATAGGTAAAAGGTGCTGGTTTGAATGAAATGGGGAAAATAAAGGAGAAGACTTTCCCTTAAACTTACTGGTTGATTTTTTCCCCCAGATAAGAGCAGGCTAGTATAAGATAAAAGAACATGAGATTTATTTCTGCATGCTTCTGTGCATGTATTTGAGCCACTATACAGGTAGGGCACACTAAATATGTGTCCAAACATACACTATTTTCCTCTTCTTTCTTTTGCAAACTGTCATTTCTTGCTTGTACATTTTTGCTGTTGAAAAGACTCCTGGATCTAATAATAGTAACAAGAATTCTGAGTTTTCCAATTGTACACCTTGAATTGGTCTGATTTGGCATCAACTCTCCAGGCCGGGGTTTGATCAAGTTAAGATAACTGCAATGCATTCTTGATAAAGTTATTCTTGGAGCTCATCCAGAAACTTTTACTGATACAAAAACTGAAAACTAGGCATAAAGCACCAAAGCCACATTGCTATACTGGTTTTATTATTCAAAAAGGTTAACTGGCTTAGAGCTCAAATGTGGCAAAACTGGCACCATGCTGTTATCATTAGCAAAGAATGTTGCATGTGGCACAGATATCATTAGGGCTGGTGACCTTGTCTTGTGTAAAAAGCAATAGCACTTAGTCTTATACACTGCTTCACAGTGCTGTACAGCCCTCTCTAAGTGGTTTACAGAGTCAGCAAATTGCCCCCAACAATCTGAGTCCTTGGAAGGATGGAAGACTGAGTCAACCTTGAGCCAGTGAGGATCGAACCCCTGCTAGTCAGCAGAATTAGCCTGTAATACTGCTTTCTAACCACTGCACCACCACAAAATGTGAAAGCCTTGATTGAAACATTGTAGAGGTCAGTATTTATATAGGCACTTCTGTTAATGACCATTGCATATGGAAGACTATCAGTTGGAATCTAAAAATAACAAAGTAAAGACTTAGTTTGCTCCTGAATCTATTCCTCTAGTAATTTCATTAAATGTTAAAGTTTTCCACACTGTAGCCTATTCTGGTGTCATCAAGACTTCTTGGTGTATACATTCCATCATATTCAGCAGGGGACAACAAGAATTGTAAGAGTTAAACACGTTCTTACGTTTTAGCCTGTAGGAATAATTACAGTTAGAAGTTTGTGAGAGAAATCAAAGCTGTAATTTTCAACAATTTTTATGTACTTATAAAAGAACATCTCCCCTTAAAGAATTGCTTTTAGTGAAAAATAAAAGATAAATGTCTGGAAACTATATGGAACTTTCTGGTAGCTGTGAGAAAAATGTGTACTACCTAGAAGTGAGGCAGCCTTTTTTCCAAGAAAAGTGCTTTCATATAAGGTATGAAGTCATATTTTGGATAAGTAGTCTCGAATGGGCAGTCTCCAGCAGCTATTTGGCTGATGTTAGAAGAAGCATTAATTCCATTGATCTGTTTACAGATGATTGCATTGTAAATAAAATGCCATTTTAAAAATTGGGGTTTGCTTTAAATCAAAGCTGCAATCATACACACATTTCCCTGGGAATAAATTTTAATAAAATCATTATGGCTCATGCTGAGTGGAGATGTTTGGGACTGTATTGTAAAATATTGTAAGGACTTCCCTGCCCCCTTTTAAAAGCCATTCATTTTATAAAGAAAAATAATAACAAAAATGTGAATTGGTAAACATATATTAAATTGTAGTAAGAACAGAAATGATAAAAATATTACTTTGGTTGTCATAGAAATGGCTCACTCCTGTTTATATAAAGAAAAAGAATAAACAGCTTGAGACACAGTTGAAAATGCCTGTCACAGAATCAGAATAAGGTTTCGAAAAGGCATCAATGACGTTAGTTACCCAGGGCGGAAAACCTGAGAACACAAATGGTATAAAAAGTGTTGTACAATGACTGGGATGGTAATTCAGCAGTAACACTGAGTCACCTAACACTGTAGAAATTCACTGTAAGATTCTTTTGTAACAATCTATATAAGATGAAATTATATTTAGATCTGGATAGTGTCTCAGTCTAGAAATCTATAAGTATAAAACATTATTTGTTTAATTTATGAATGTCTTCTCCAAAGAACTCATAAAGGCATGCATAGCCAATCCTTGTCCTGCAAGTTGCAATCCTGAGTGGCACTGGAGAATATACATACATGCATAGAATACATACATTTTATACATACATGCATAGAATCAAAATCACGTGAAGTATTACTACCGCTTTGTAAATTCTTAGTAAGACCACACCTGGAATACTGGTCCAGTTTTGGTCACCACATTACAAAAATGATGTTGAGACTTTGGAAAAGTGCAAAGAAGAGCAACTAAGATGATTAAAGGCCTGGAGACAAAAATGTATAAAGAACAGTTGCAGGAATTGGGTATGGCTAGTTTAGAGAAAAGGATTAGGGTGACATGATAGCAGTATTCCAGTATTTGAGGGGCTGCCAGAAAGAAGAGGCAGTCCACCTATTCTCCAAAGCACTGGAAGGCAAGACAAAAAACAATGGATGGAAACTAATCAACGAAAGAAGCAACCTGGAATTAAGGAGAAACTTCCTAACAGTGAGAACAGTTAACTGGTGGAACAGCTTGCATTCAGAAGTTGTAGGTGCTTCATCATTGGAGGTTTTTAAGAAAAGACAGGACAGCAATCTGTCCGAAATGGTATAAGGTCTCCTTGAGCAGGGGTTTTACTAGAAGGTCTCCAAGGTCCCTCGCAGCTCTAATTTGATTTATTGATACTGGCTTTAGCAGGAATCTATGGGCATGCTGCACTCAGTATGCCCATAGATTGACAAGGAGCTGACAATAAAATAAATTACAGTAAAATTAAATTAAAAAAAAAAAAAAAGCTAAAAGGCCAAAGATGGCAGGTGTGATTGAAAGATGAAACAAAGGGGTAGATCTCATTTTCTCATTTTCTTTTGCCAAATAGCCAAATATATATAGAACATGTATTATACAAATACTCAATGAAATTAATGAAGCACACTGTAACATGAAAACATAGGTAGTAAGTTTGCTATTACCTGAGACACTTTGTTATTTATCTATTTGCATTTTATCAGTGATTGCACAATAGCTTGGGGACAAAAATACAACAAATCAAGAAATAAAATATTCTTACACATCAAGGAACATTTAAAATGGCATGACATTTTTTTAAACAAGTCTAAAGAAAATGTTAGGTGAAGAGCTATAAGCCTACTGGATACTAAGAATTCTGCAAAGCATATTTTTTTCTGTCATTGCTGAAAATAACAACAGCAGCACATCAGGCAAAATTATTTTTCTTTGCAGCTCTTGATGGCTAATAAATGCACTGACAGTTTTCAGCTCTAGCTTTGATCATCCTAAGCATTACTGGTGCAAGATTTGCTGTAGAAAAAGAGGGTCAAGAACACCTCCTGGCTGCAGACTTTTTCTTTAATCAGTTGTTTACATTCCTGCCTATGCAGGTTACTGTACAAACAACAACAAACCCCACATACTTTTTTTGATAGATACCTATGGCTGGGTTATGCAATATGTTCAAACTATTTATTTTAAGTTATACATTTTATAGAATCCTCCATCACCCTTTTGTAGGAAGTATAGAAATGTAGAAAAATGTTAGCAGAGAGAAGAAAATGCCCATCTCTTCCACCAACATCCAACAGGGTTTTTTTTGGTAGTCTACTAGTATCCTTGCTATGCTAATTTAGAAAGGTTAGCTGAATAACTTTTGAAATGAAAAAAAAAATAATTGTGGTGAATCATTACTCCCAAAGGATAGTCTTCTTGGAGCATGCTCTTCTAGCGTCCCACTTTTATAATTTAGAAACGGCTAAAAACTCAGTTTGATGCAGTGCTACATAAGGAATCTATACACCCCAGAAAAGTGTTTTTCAACCTTGGCAACTTTAAGATGTGTGGAGTTCAAACATGGAGAATTCTGGGAGTAGATGTCCACACAGCTTAAAGTAGCTAAAGTTAAGAAACATAATGTAGAAGTGAGAAACATTGCCATGGAAAATATTTTTCTGTTCCCCTAATGCTATCATGTCTGTCAGGTTGATTCAGTCAAGAATATCTGTGTGAATGTGATCATGCACTTTCTGAGCTATTGACAGTATCTATCAATTTGATGGATGCTACAGACACTTTTCAATGATGGCTTATGGAGCGTTTGCCCCAGGGGTTTAAAATAAACTTTTAAAAACTTTATTCCCTATAGCTTAATTTCTCATATGACCTGTGGCTTTAATTATTAATTTTATTGGATTTGTTTTAAATAGTTTTTAAATTTTCTATTTTTATCACTTGCTAGAACCCATGTTCTGTAAAATACCATAAAATGATGGAATGAGAATATATGGAATAAACATTGAAGAGAGAGTAGAAGTCTCTTTTCTACAGGTGCATTTTTCAGAACATGGATGTGATTTTTTTGAGCATTTTTTCCCTTCCAAATTGGGTCAGGTTCTTGGACAAAGTTCTGCAATTTTGTTGGAAAGTTTTTTTCAGACGTGGATTGCCACTGTCTTCTTCCTAGGGCTAAGAGAAAGTGACTGGCTCAAGGTCACCCAGCTGGCTTTGTGTCTAAGGTGGGACTAGAACTCAGTCTCCCAGTTTGTAGCCTGATGCCTTAACCACTACATCACATTTGCCTTTAGTAATTTTAGCATACATCTCATTAATCAAAGAATGACTAGAAGATAGCAAAATTTCTGGCTCCCAAAAGTCTAAAGCTGCCAAATCTAAAAATATTTCCACCACAAAATAGATTGCTAAAAAAGAACAGCTAGAGGAAAATCAAGAGTAGATTTTTAGGAAAGAGTTTAGGAATATAATTCTGGGACCAATCACAAATTTGTGGACAAACCATGTGTGTTCTTAAAACTTCTTGTATGTATGCTGGCTAAAATTAATATTTGCATCTGATTCCTACTGATGGATTTCAAAATTCTATTAGTATATGAGTCTCAAGTTCTCCTGTCAATCTCATCTCTTATGAGCTAGCCCAGTGTTTCTCAACATTGGCATCTTTAAGATGTGTGTTCAACTCCCAGAATTCCCCAACCAGGTATTGCAATGACGGGATAGGAGACACAGAACATCCAAGTTGTGTGCAGATGCATTCACTGATTTGGCTATGACAGCTGTCAATTTTCATACTATATTTTCCACCTAGATTTTCTAGCCACTACTTTGTTTATTTCTTTTGAGAAATTTAGATGCCATTGCAATTCATCTTTTCCTCATCATCTCATGAGTGCACCCCACCCCCATCTGAAAACCATTTGGAGATTTTGAAGGTGGGGAGGGTAGGAGCAGTTGCTGGCTTGTGAAACATTTAGTCCCTTCTGCCTTTTATTGGATAGTTCTTGTTTACAGATCCTGATGTTTTAATTTTTCCTGCTTCTAAAAACTCAAATATTAGTAACAGCATGCCTTAATAACTCCAGTGCTGCCAAGGAAATTCTTTGCTATAGATTTTTTTCAAGTCTTTTTTTTTGGGGGGGGGGGCTGGTATAG